>JZKD02S0611963.1:602656-625292 GCA_000966675.3 Picea glauca | reverse complement strand
ATTTATTCTTTGTCTTCTTCTTACCTCTGGATTGTTGTGAAGGGGCAGATTGAACTGCATTCACCTCAGAGATCTGAGTTTGGGGGGAGGTAGAGGAGGGTGTAGTTGATTTGGAAAAAGATTGAGTTTTGATGGAACCGTTAACACCATCCGCATGAGATGAGGATGATGGATTAGAAGGATCAGTATTAGTGCGAGCAACATTCGGAAGCAAATCATACAAAGTACCAGACTAGGAATAAACCAAATCTAAGTATTGAGCCTGAGCGATGGCTTGTTCCTCTGTGACCGCACCACCCATAGTGACATCACGAGTGATTGGGGGTAAAAATGATTTAGTAAACCATTCTACCAATAGTATGTCAGGAATGACTGTCTTGATCATCCTTCGTCGTCGCCTCCACTCATGAATATGGTCAGAGATATGTACAGAGTTAGTTTGATGAAGGGAGGTCAAGAGTTCATTACATGTCTCGTAGCGAATAGGTAGTTGAAAGTGCATGAGGAAAGACATGGCAAGGGAATTGAAATCATGAAAAGAAGCACATGGTAGTTCAATATACCACTTTGCTGCTGAACCGATAAGTGTTCGCTAGAAAAGACGCAAACATATAGAATCATCCATGAGGGAGTTTGATGAACACCACAAATGAAAAGTCATCACATGGTTGTTCGGATCTTCTCCAGGGTTTCCATCGAATTTCGGAATATCAGAAGGAAGTTTAGCTGGAATGACTGGCCAAACAGGTGAATGAGAAATAGGATCATTAGTTAACCGAGACAAGTCTGGGAGATCCAGAGTCGCAAGGAAAGGTAGTTGTAAGTTAATTTGTGAATGATACTGGTGTGGCATAGGAACACTAGTAGGACCATAGACTGGGTTAGGTGGATAGTTGTAGCCAGTAGGTCCTTATACATATGGTTGTTGCTGGCCAGGATAAGAAGGATTCGATAGTGCATGAGAAACATTGGCATAACCCAGTGGGTTCTGAACATTATAAGTCGGGTGATTTATTTGCCCGTGAGGAGGATAAAATTTTTTCCCTTGAGAATGGTAAGAAGTAGATCCCAGAGGTGGATACACATGAGGCCCATGAGGAGGATAAGACTGTAGTCCCAGAGAACTCCAAGTGGTGTTTGGGATGCCACCTGGATAAGATTGCCCATAAGATGTTCCAGAAGGGACATGATTGGATACTCCTCCTAGTGGGTTATTATACAAGTGCCCCCCAACATGGGGTTGAGTAAAAGTGCCTCCTGAAGATACTCCCTAGGATTGTGAAGGGTTTCAAACAAATGAGGGTTTCCCCCCTGCCAGCGGTGGATTTATGACCAGGGTGTGACTGGAAAACAAAGGTTGCCCTCCAGGAGGAGTATGAAAAGTGGGTTGTCCCCTGGGAGGGGTAGGCCGACCATGGAAATGTAGTCCTCCATGAGGGAAAGGTTCGTTGGATGGTGGTTTCCCTCTAGCCGGTTGTGTTTGGCCAATAGGGGTCTGCGTTCTCGGGTAAGAAGATGTCCCAGCAGGATCATGTGGAACATGTGGAGTTGTAGAGTAAAATCTTGTAGAAATGGGGGTAGAGATTGAAGTGATTTGGGGATGAGTAGAGGTGATGAGTCCAGCATTAGGATGGACTTATGCTGGTCTAGCAGTAGGGTGAATAACCTGATCAACTGGGTGATTCATGGTTTGACCAGATGGTCCTGTTTCACTAGGAGGGTCATGAGGTTGAAAGGGTTGTCGAAAGGATTCAAAATGTTCATAGAGATCGCGTCTTGATGAAGTCCTCCATACAGGACGAGCAGGTGTGGGATTGGTTTCTACTGCAGTGCTAGGATGAATAGGAGTCCTATCGTCACGAAAGATTGGTTCTGTGGATCCCATATATGTTTCGGTAAGGATCCTCTCCGGTAATCGTGGGATCTCTTCATCTATGACGTTCCTAAGGGATTCTAAATGAACTAAAAGTGTTTTGAGAGGGGTTATTGACACAGATGTAGTGGGATTTTCAACCATGATCGAAGTGCCTTCTGGGTTATCTAACAAAGGAGCAATAGCACTTCCAACGTCAGATTGATTTTCTACCTCTCTACTATAGTTTTCTTCTGGAGGGTTAGGAGGTAAGGGTTGATAGCCTTCCGGAGATAGCCCTTGCATCCTATGTGATCGGAAAATACCTTTATCATCTACGGGCTCAATTGTGGAGAAAAATAGAACACACTGAAAATCTGGGGCCAACTAACAAAAATAAACAACATGTGCTAATAAAATCTAGGAATCAACCAAGCAGACAAAACTTCTCTTGATGATCGTACTAGTTGGTGATGAAATCCAACATCGCGTGATCAAGTCAAGAAGGGGCTAGGATATGGTGGAACAATTACAATGACGACCTGCTTAATGGACTTTCACCTTGGTGCAAGCTTCCATGCATTAATTGTGGATTTACCCTCCAAGGAGCTCGAGTGAGTTTGACCAATGTCTGTTCCAGGTACAGTGAGACTTCCCTTCACCGTCACCTTGTGTAAGTACCTAAAGATTATGGCAACTAAAGACACCAATTCGCAGTGAGTCCCTAGGCAGGTATAGTCGACAGTCTGATCCGAAACATATGGGCAGGATAACAAGTCCAAAATCAACCTGAGAGGCTCCCACACATAATCGTGGGTATACCTCCAAGTGAACCCCAATATACGATTTGACCACTACAAACAGTTGAACCACGGAGGGATAATCTCCGTAATTCGTCTGAATGCGACCTCGTGCGTAACCCCTGTGTGAGAGGCGGATCCCAGAAAACTAATATGACAATTGAATTTGACTCTCCCTAGCTCAGGATGCTAATGTTTGTTTTGAAAAACTTTGGAGAGTTGTACTCACAACCTAATCCAAAGTGCTAACCCTAGTCTACTATTGGTGGAAGATCCTAAAAACAAAAAATGTTCTAGATGATTTTTAATTAGAGTTCTTTTTACAGTTGTTCTTTACTCAAAGGATGCACGAAAGTGAAACTGATGGAATGAGGACTCCATTCTCCAAAAGATGCATAAAATATGATAAGTAATCGTTTCTTTTCAATGAACGCCTATTTAAGGGAAAAAGAAGGAGTCGTTTTCACTTTCAAACAATAATATGAAACATCCTCAAATCAATTGGTTCTCAATCGAATCCAATGCAATGCTAAAACATTTTCAAAAATGTCTTCTAATATGAAAACCAATCACTACAATGTATCTTTTTTTGTTTGTATGCGAATGATGATTAATTCAATGCAAAGACTTCTCCTGTTAATTTCCCTTTCATATCAAGGAGATTCGGACAAGTATGAGCAAATTTTGCACAAACAACACACCCTCTTGCTATCAAACAAGAGAAAGAAAACCAAAAATGCAAAAGAAAGGAGAAAGAGATTGGACAATATGGCCTTAAAGAATCAAATGAGAAGATTCACAGACTTCTGATGTGCTTTACCAGAGCTTCTGCTCAGTCAGACAAGGGAGAAAAACGTAGTGGATTGATTCCAAGTTCTTAACAGGAGCAAAAACTCAAAATAAGGGAGAAGGTCACAAAATATGAACAACAAAGTGCCTACTTCTCAAAAAGTAGAGGGTCAAATGTCATTAGGAAGATGTAATGAAGCATCAAGAAGCTGGACAAAGGAAAAAACATAGACTGAGTTGCAAAAAACACAATTCTGGAAGGTAATTTTGCAAAAAAGAGGTTGGCTCTCTAGTGTAAGGGCCACCAGAGAGTTATAAAGCTCTGTCTGAGACCTTTAGGGAGTGTTGGCACTGGGCTAACATGGGCACAGGGGCACCAGGCTTCAAAAACTCAGAAAAAGTCAAAAAAACCAAAAACTCAGTCAATTTTTTGTCAATCAAGATGCATGTGATGGATTGAGGATTGAATCAACAAGTGAAATCATATATAGGGGGTGAAAAAGGCCTATAGAAAACAAAGGGTAAGACAAGGTCTATGAGGAAAAACCAAAACCAGAAGTTTCGATTCGATTCCCCAGTGGAGTCACCAATTTCTGTTGAAGGAAATTCTTCCTGAAGACAGGTAGATCTCCTCAAAGAGATAGACTCTTAACTCTAAGACAGAAAGTGCTTATCATGGTCACTGACTTCCTTTTAGGCCTACACAAACTAATGCATGAAGAGGAAGGAGGAAAGACGTACCTTTTATCAGTGTTTGTCCCTACATGCTCCGAGTTGAACTCCAATATTGAGCTCCTTGATAAGCCCTATAGACAAACAAAGTACAACCACTTCCTATTCTATCGAGATTAGTTCGATGCAGACCTATCTACTTAGAGACAAATTCATGTAATGTCAAACAAAAATTAGAAAGAAACAGACCAAGCATATTACATTAATGAGGACAAAACATTACTTACATCCATAGATGGAATGTAGCAGTTTCGTCAAGTTCTCCTTGCCTAACCCTTACTCAAAAGATCCACGATCGGAATGATGATAGCTTCGCTGATTAGCCTCCACTTCACTGTGTGTTTCCTATAAGATCATAGGTTTCATGCTTCTCATCCCTTCTCCAAATATCACTTATGAGATCATAAGTTTGGTATGATTCTCCATCCAGATCCCCCTTTCACCATGAGAAAGCCTGCTTATATAGCCTTGGAGAGGCTCAACCACTTGAGATATCATTGGGGTGGGTTGAGGATTTTCCTCCTTTAGTTAGGGATCTTCCCTAAGATCATGGCTGGACTAGGGATTCAAATCCAACTGCCTTCCAAGATTGAAAATATCTTTCCCCCATTCTTCTCAACAAACCAACTGGTGCCCAAAATAGGTAGCGCTCCCTCAAAAGGGGTGTCAGAGTGTTATAACGCTCCCTAGCAAGGTTTAGGGGGGCACCAACATTCCCAAAAGTAGTATCACTCCTTCAAAATGGCAGAGGAAGTGTTATAACGCTCCCTAACAGTCTATAGGGGGGCACCAACACTCCTGAGAGAGGTATAGGGGAGCGCTCTCCTCTAAAAACCCAAATTCAATGGTTCTTTCAGATGGAAAGAGGTACATAACTCCAGTTAACCATTCCTCTTCTTCCAAATCAAGTGTTTGAGGTGTTTCAAGTGTCCTTTTGATGTCATTATAGGTATGACATAAGCATTATGGAAGTATGCTTTCTTGACACTTCTGACACTTGTGAGCAAAATGCGACACTTGCGATACTATCAAAGTGAGTATTTTTTATGTGTAACAATATACACTAATATCAGTAGTATTGTAATAAATACAAAAAAACTTCCTCTTTGGCAAAGCTTAGGAAATTATGTTTGGGTTTTTGGTATTAAACAACTATGTCCATTGTTCCGTCATATACATCTTCCTGCCTAAGAACTTCCGTAATCTGCAATTTATGCTTTAATTACTTAAAAGTCACACCAAATTTTGATTGCATTTAATTTAATTTATATATTGATGTTTATGGAGAGCCGGTGTTTGCTGATCTCATTGCAACAAATAAAATATGAATAGATGATAAGAAGTTTATGTCGTTGAGACCACAATGCAAATTTATGTTTCTTGTTGCGCTATGTACATGTTGCAGTCAAAAATTTTGAGGTTCCAGCGAAGTTTGCAAGCCGAAAAGAATCTTGCAGATTGGGAGATCATTTTCATTTGAAACAACCAATCCATTAATATATATTACTATGAATACTATTCAGATAAATATGAAAACTTTTTTCATTGATAGATGCTAGTATGAAAAATATTGAAATAGACATCATAACTTTGTCTTGGCCAATACTTGCCTAGTTATCTGGGCACCATGCCCCGGGTTGGTGGTACCCAACACCTATGTCCCCTGTTTCGTCATATACATGTTGTAGTGAAACAACGTCAGCGATTTGTTCCTTTCCATACTTGGCCAATTTTATGCCCACCGCTGTGGGGCCGACACTTGCGAACCCAGCTGCTTATAGTTCCACAATATACATCTTGCACTGAAAAGATCCGTGATCTACAATTTCACCGCGGGTTCCTCGTACACATTGATTTCGTTCAAAGTATCTGTTGCTTCTTTCCATCCCTAGCAACTTCACATCCTTCCTGATATACATCAACAATGCTCTTACTAGTGACAAGTGGACAAAGTGGTATGAAATATACCTCCATCATATGCAATACATGCTTTAACATCTTCATCTATATCCTCGCACGACGGATCCAACCGAGCGTGGTTCCTTTCCATACTTAGCCAATTTTATGCCCGTCACTGTAGGGTCGACGCTTGCGAACCCTGATGTTCTTCTGTGAGATACTTAGTTCTTTTTCCCTTCTCTTGTTCCCGTATATTATATGCAATTCCACTGCCAACACCTCCATCCTTTTCCCCTTATTTTCTTCCCGTGTATTATGGTACTATAAAATATGGACATGATATTCTATAAAGCACAAACAAATTCCGCATTCCATACCTAGCGACATTTTTGATCGCGGGTTCTCGGGCGCGTAGGCAAGATGAAAAATGGGGCTCCATTGTTCTATATCCTACAAATAGCACCCAGAATTCCACGATATACAAATTGACAAGAGAATCTGTGAACTGGCTGAGTCAACATTGCACTTCTATTGTTCAGTGTCCTCCAAACAACACTCCTAGTTCCGCAATATAGAAATTGACACACGAAATGAAGAAATGGCGGAGTGCAGATTGCCATTGTTTACGGATGCCGATCTCTATGAAATATCTAACAGTATCTAAAAATTTATTTAGCATACTAAATTATCACTTATTAGTGACAACTGGACACAGAGGTATGAAACAGTTGGAATTGCAGTCTCCGCAATATACAAATTGACTACTGGACATCGTCCGCTCTTCCGTCTTATAGATTATGCATCCAAATGTTTGGAGCAATAAAATTAGAAGGTTCGGGCCTAGCCTCCTCTATGGATACCTTCTCAACCTATTTTGGATCCTCCTTTTGGCGGGTTCACAAAATATGCAGCTCCAGCGTTGGCAGGTTGGCATATCTTTATTTCCATCTATACAATTAGACGACAAATCCGACCGACCGTTGTTGTTGCTTTCGATACTTGGCCAATTTTATGTCCACGGTTGCCGCGTTGGGACGAATTTCAATTCCATCTATATCCTCACATGGAGAATTGAACCAGAAGTTGTTCCTTTTCATACCTACCGACATTTCTGATCACAGGTTCTGGGGCAGGCAGGCTCAAAATTGGCCCTCCATTGTTGCGTGTGTTACAAATAGCACCCAAAATTCCACGATATACAAATTGAGAAGTGGAGCTGTGAATTGGCTGACTCGACATTGCACTTCTGTTGTTCCGTGTCCTCCAAATAGTCCTTCAAGTTCTGTGATATACAAATTCACACACAGAATGCAAGGCTGGCGGGGTGGAGATTGCCATTGTTTATGGATACTAATCCCTATGAAGTATTTAACAAAATCTAAAATATTATTTTCAATACTAAATTACCTCTTAGTACTGACAAATAGACACAGGTGCGGGTTTCGACATCATCCGCTATTCTGACATCATCCACTCTTATGTGTTACAAATTATGCATTCAAATTATTTACTCTGGTCCTCTGCAATATACAAATTGACTACCGGGTTCACATATTGTATTCAAAATTTCCCTGATCTACAATTCCACCGCTGACTCCTTTCTCCTTTTTCCCTTTTCTTCTTCCCCTGTATTATGGCTCTCATTATCTCCATGTATATAATCACACCTTAGGAAATTTTATGTCCACGATTGTTGGGTTGGCAATCTACAATTCTATCGCATGCTCCTCGAACTCGCAAGCTTCACTATACCACAGTTGAGAAATGTGCTTCCTAGTATACATTTTCTATGCTCTTGCTAATGACTCTTACAAGTGACAACTACACACAACAATACGAAACAATTCACATCCAACCATTCACAACATAGAAATTGACTACCGGGTTCCGACATCGTACCCTCTTCTGTGTTATAGATTGTGCATTCAAATGTTCTAAATAATACAATTTGACCATCCGGACCTCTGACCCCATTTTGGATCCTCCTGTTCACGTATTCACGAAATCTCAAATTCTTAGTCAGTGTTTCAGGTTAGCACATTCGAAGTCTACTGCTTCTTCTTCCCTGATATGCATATTGCACTCAAAATTTCTTTGATTTACATTTCCACCATGGACTCGTTGGTACTTTTTCCCTTTTCTTCTTCCCTTGTATTATCACTTTGTGATTATATACATAGTCGCATTTCTATAAACATGGGTTCCTACGTTGGTGAGTTGAGATATATTTATATCCATCTATATAATCACATGACTCCTCCGACCGACTACTATTTCTCTCCATACTTAGCCAATTTTATCGCCATGGTTGGCGGGTTATGCGTATTGCAATCAAAAAGTTTCGAGACATACAATTTGACCCTAGCGTCCTCACCTTCAACAGTTGTACCTTGCAACCTATTTTGTAGCAGTTTTTTTCCCCTGCCCACGACCTCCATACTTTCTTTCTATGCAATTAGAAACCTTTGATGCTAACAGGTCACCATGCAGGAACCATCAACATTGTCATTAATCGGTGAAAAAATCGAGGAGATATCCCATTATTACGCATTAAACCAAGATGTGTTGAAACTTATTTTGTCCCTTCCAATTGTTCATATCCAACACGCGTCATCGTGTTGGGCTGCTCAAGAAATCTGCAATGCTTAATCACTCATTGCAATATACACCATGTTCGCATTTCTATATATGCAATTAGTAGTGTTTAATGTTAACAACGCATCATGCAACAACTGTCTAGATATTCATTAATCAACGAAAGTCTCGAGGACATCTCCCATTCACATGCTTTCGACCAAAATTTGCACAGGGTTATATTAGCCCTTCCAACCTTTCATTTTATTCATCACCTGGAACAAATAAATGTCTTTGTAGACCTATGGTAGCGGGTCGACAACAATTTTGCGGAGATACGGTAAATATGTTCACAGAAGAGGACCAAAGGTTCTAGTGGTCCAGGGCATACTTTTACTATTCATATCATTCTGCCCAGGACGAAGTGATTTGGACCTCCAGAATCACTCTTGTAGGCTACGTCCCTAAGGTTTTTGACTATAAGGAGGTGGTCTCTTGGTGCGTCGAAAAATATATTCCAGGCCAAAGAATTATTCCACTACGTGACCATTCTCCTGTTTCTTTGTCACCTCAGCTCTTTCACGAGATGTTGAAATTGCTGAAACCAACATTAACGTTCAGAAGACAAGACTGGAAGAAGTTTCTATAAAAACATCATAATGGGTTGGACATCTTAGCCAACTTCCTCGAAGACTCGAAAAGAGTTCTTGAAGATATCACAAGGCTACAGGTAAGTTCCTTTAGAAATCCATTTCGGGAAATTGCTTGGCTATTTACAAGAATAACGGGACAGGAATCCACATCAAGCATTTCCCATATAATTATTTATATTTTGTATATCATGGTCAAGGAACAATACATTTTCGATTGAGGAAAGCTAATCTCCATTGAAATCTGTTCCTAGTTGTCACGATTCAAAGAATCGAATAAATTTTATATGTCATCCTACTTGATTTTCGCAATTGTGTATTGCTTCCCATTTCCAAAACTTTCTCTTTCCAATAAAATAAACTGTGGATTCAACCTAGTAACATTCTGGCACGACGCCCTGTGGAGACAAAAGGCCTCCCATTATTTTTATGAAGTTTTTAATGGCATTGTCTTAGTTTTCAAATATTTACTATTAGGCAAGGATGCTCCACGGATGTCTGGCCACGCAAGAAAGTTTTTGAACAAGAAGGGAACACTTGAGAAAAAGGAAAATCCCAGTCTCCTCATGGTCTTTGGCTCTAAGAAAAATCCTACCTTCCTTCCATGCCACATCATAGACAAGATTTTTGTTGCAGAAATAGAAAGGAAATACAACCATTGGTTGCATTTTTTCCATGACAAGAAAAAAAACCAATTCATTCCTCTACCCTGGAAAGTCGAAGACTTCGTGTGAAAAAACATCAACAAGATTGATGAGTTTGTTGCACATTTCAATAAATTGAACCTAACGTACGCTGAAAGGCTAAAAGGGTTCAACCCCAATGGAATTTTTGGAGAACATTTATTGGTGTTATTGGACTAATCGGTAGGTGTGGACACTAACAGATCTCCCTAGATCCACCTAGATCTAGAACAAAATAGGACATGACATGACTCTTTCCCTAAGTTATGACCATTGAATTAGCTAGTAAGGAGGAACAAGTGACATACCTTTGTATCGCTTCCTAGGGTCTCTGTTGCTCCTGCTTCGCTCCAGTGCTCTCATGAGGTCAAGACCAAGACAACACAAACCAAACAAAGTGAAGATAGCAAAATGTATTCAATCGTCAACTTATGTATATGATCAAGGAGTTACACAATAAAGTAAGAATGACTTTATGGGAAAAGGACATGTCGTTGTATCATATTAATCGAAAGTAGAAGATACAAACTGATTGCCTTGATGTCACAAGCTTCCTTTCGGTGACTCTTGGTTCCAACACACACACTTGCTCAATGCTTGCATGAAGAAGATCCAATTCCTCTTGATAGACTTGCTAGAGTCTCCAAGATTCTGTTCAAGCTGGGTTCTTCACACAATTCCTTCACCAATTCTCCAATTAATCTTGTTGAACCTTTTCCATGAGAATCCTATCAATATATAGGAGAGTATGAGATGGTTACATAGATGATAATGATCCCACCAAATCATGGAAACCAGTAAAATGATAACCATTCAAATGCCAACCCATTCTCTAGAAGATTCCCTTCTAGAACCCTCGAGACTTCTTCCTTTTTCCAAGCTTGAGAACAAGTTCTCACCCTAGATATAGAGCATAGTGCGAGAAGTTCTCACCCTAGATGTAGAGAACAGTGCGAGAAGTTCGCACCCTAGCTGAAGGTGGCCTATGAGAATGGGTCATTCTCGCACCCTACGCTATAAGAAGCTTGTGAACTCTCTTTAAAAATATGTTTTCTGAAGGAGATGAATGCCACTTTTCTCAGGAGAAAGTTCTTGTTGCAATCCTGAGTACACCATCGTCAATACACCATCAAGATGAAAAAAATCATCGGTAACAAAATGGTCCCCAAAGTATGAGGCCGGAATCAGTGACAACTGAAATACTTTGTAAACTGCATGTGTGTGTCAGAAACCAGGAGTGCACCTAATAGGAAACCTACGAACAACCAAGCATCTACAGAATATCATACTAGTTCTGAGGTAGGCATTCCCATACTCAGATCACAGATGGATGACATCATAAACATAGGTCATGGCCACCAATCATACACCATGGATCCGTGCCATCAAAATATTGCATAGCCACCAAGAATACACTGTGGACCCATGCAAGAAAATTCAAATTGAGACGACATAGCCATGAGACATACAAAGTGGATCTATGTGTCGACAAATTATACATATTCCATTGCAACCTGGACCAAAGAGATAAGATCTAGGGTCTTCAATCCTGTCATCCAAAAGTACGAATCTAACCATGTGATTACATGTGTCAAAGTCGAACATGGTAGAAACCACTTGATTACCGGTCATTGATGGAACCGTTAACAAGTGCGAGGGAAATCACCATTAATGTCAATGACTCCCAAGGTACACTAGTAAAATCTACCGAATGTGAAGAAATGAGTTGAGGTCGAACATCCGACAGAATCTTTCGATCAGGGGTCAATGATGAAAACCCACTGTCGAAAGCGAGGAAACCTGCCATTGAGGCATGCAAGTTCCAAGGTACCAAATAATTTCTAAGTCTTGTTTCTGGATAATGAGCTGGAGTAGACGGAACAAAACTCATCACAAGAGGGCCTTGATGTATCCCCCATCAATGACGTGAAAGGAGTAACAGATTTTGAAGGTGAAACAGAGTATGATGTAAGTTGAATTGGACACAGGGAAGGCTGGCATAGAGAGAATGGACAACTGCAGATGGCCAACTCAATAGAGGTTTCAGATGAACTTCTCTTGAACATATGAATGACACGACCAATGGTTTGGTAGCATTGACTCAGAGACGACCCATGATGTGACTTTATAGCAAATCGAATGACAGACAAATGGATTTCCCAAACCGGCTTCAAATAACGAATAAGGGGGTGTCATGTTCAAGAGCGACACTTACTGCCAATTAATATGAATACGAAAACAAATCGCTTTCCCAAATTTTCCCCCACCATTTCTGGCGAGTACCTCTTTATTTTTACACGAGCTTGAGGAGGATAACATATGCTTGTTGATGTAAGCTCATCCTTCAGATGAGTCCTTCGGAGTATGTTTAACGAACCCTAGGAAGGAGTGGTTTGGTCCCATTACGAGTCTATCGATGTTTGTTTAACGAGTCCAAAGATAGAAAACTCGAAGGTTTTTCATGATTATAGAGTGTGGAAAAACACTTAAAAGAGGAATCTCTCAGTTCCTTTTTCATAAAATAGTCTGATGAGACCAAAAAAGAGATAAATTATTGCCCAATAGATGCTTTCTTCAAATACTTTAACGAGCGTGAAAATAGCAAGGTTGCTCGGCAATCTTTTCATGTTTAGAGAGTCTGAAAAGAGATTAAAGTGGACTCTAGGGGGTTCCTTTTTCGTGTAGCCTTGTTGAGCCTGAAAAAGTGATAAAGTGTGCTCGATCGCATTCTCATGTATTTTCAAGCGTGAGAACAGAAAAAGACCAAGCTCGAGGTTTTGTGCAAAAACCATGAAAAACAATCAAAACATGCGATGAAAAAGAGAAAAAATATCTGTATCCCTGTCCATGAATGTCGAAGTCGTCATGCCTGCAAAAGTCACACTCACAAGGGTATTAGGAATTAGGTTTAATAAATAAAACAATTATAAAAAACAATAAAAAATGGTAAAAGTAAATATAAGAGGGTAAAAGTTCTTTTTACCATAGTCATTGTAACTTTGCCAATATTTCAGTCCAAAACCCCTCTTTTTCCCTTGAATTTTGGCGCTCTATTGAGGGAGGTAAGAGCATCCATTTGACAAACCATCTCTGGCAGTGAGGTAAGCTCCCCGTCTTCTATCTTTTCATGGTTCATTTTTTCATTTTCATTGGTAAAATTCATGTTTTTAAGTTTGCTTTAGGGGTTAAAATTGTGCTAAGCCATTCTCGCAGGCCACCACACGGGACCTGCAAGAATGCATCATTCTCGCAGGTGGCCCCAAAGGCACCTGTGAGAACCCTGCACTGTGCCTAAAAAGGGCGCCTGCGAGAACCGCAAAGTGAAAAAATTCTTTGAAGTTTTCTCAATGAAAAAGTGACCAAGTGTTGAATAGAGTTGCTGACCTTCTTCTTATGTGTCTTATGTAGGCATTTGGCTATCACCATAGTTATGGAATGGCGTGAAAGAGAGCATGAAGAAGATGATGCTATTGTCGGGAATAACCCGGGCACCGTTGCCTCTTTGCGAGACTGTGGTCTTTTGAAATTCTTTCGTATCTCGGGTATGAGGGCCCAAGTTAGGCTATTGGAGTATCTTGTGCATATGTGGGACGTGGACCAACAAGTTTTCCATGTAGGGGTCCACACATTGTCCTTGGATATCAAGGACGTTTACTTCTTGAAAGGACTGTCATGGTGTGGGTACCACATGAGCTTGACTAGTAGCAGGGGTGGTGGGCTGCCTATGAGTGAATATTATCGTTTGCACTGTGTTCCAGAGGCAGAAAGGAGAAAAGGAAAGGTGGCCATTTGGGGGGTGAGATATTTGACCCTTCGCACTATTTTTTTCACCATTTTTCATATGGTTGGGAGTTTTTCTCCTCACATGGCTCTCCAGAGCTACTTTTAGTATGCCATAGAATGTACTGAGCCTCGGGTCTTTAATTGGGCAGACACAGTCCTTCATAGCGTGAAGAGGCAGTTGACCAAATGCAGGAGAGGCAACCTAAATAAATTTGGGTACAAGTCATTTTTGGTGTCCTTCTTTCTTGAGAGGGTTCCCTTGCTGAGGTTGCAGGTTGAGTGGGGTTTATCGGCTCCGGAGGATCCAAGAATGTTGAGGTGGTGTTAGCTCATGGCCCGACACGTAGCTAGACCAATCATTAAATATAATGATGCCTTCTTCGACTGGTTGCGACCACAGATGCTGATGGTCGATGATTATGCCTATGCCGGGTTGGACTTCTGAGGAGATCCAGACTTGGCCCTGCCCGAGGGCGCTCAGTGGGGGGATCTTGGTAAGAAGTACACATTTTTTACTTTTTCAATGTTTTTGTGAATTTTATCATATGCAAATGTTTTTATGTTAGTCCAAGGTCTAATTACAAAACTTCTTTTTAATGACATAGACGTGGGGCCTTATTGACCACCTGGTACTTCTCCTATTTAGCGACGAGGAGAGGTGGCTCTAGTGCCACGATGGGACACTGAAGATTATGAAGCAGCGGAACAAAATTTAGAGGGTTTGACAACAGACATTCCAGACATGCCTCTTGGAGAGGTTCCACTACGTTATCAGCGTCATGCAGTGGGAGTGTCAAAGTCCATTGGCTGACTGCTTCGTAGGGTTGCTCAAGCATTTGTGTGTTACCATGAACGTCATCCATGACGTCTCTTTGTAGAAGCTATGAGCTTCATATTTTGAAATTTTGGTCCTTGGACAGAACTTTTTTGTAAAAAACTTTTTGATCGTTATATATACATACGGCTTCTACCGGTTGATCTTGTGTTGTGTGAAAGTTGATGTGATTGATTTATAAATGACCCAAATGTCTATCTAAAACATAGTTTGCTAATGCATCATTTAATGTATTTAGACATCTAGGAATATGTTGATATTCAATATAATCAAAATAACGTTCCAAGAGGCGAATTTGTAAATACACCCATAACAAAGTAGGACTTCGAATAGCATAGACATTACTTAACTGTATTACTATGAGCTGCGAATCGAGTCACACAACCAAGTGACAGATACCGAGCAAGATAGCATCAATCATCAATTTGATAATGGCGCTATACTCTGCAATATTTTTGGTCGCATGGCCGAGGCACACACCTCGTAAAGAGACAAGTTCGTTTGTAGGGGCGTAAATTTCCCATGAAGTGGAAGCAAGGTTCTGAGTACTACGGCTAGCACCATTAGCGAAGCCAAAGTAGGGTAATTAAGACTCCGACATCTGGAAATCAAACACAACGTCACATAAGGGAAGAGACCGGATAACGACAAAAGAAAAATACAATAACACACAAGAAGTATGATACAATAAAAATACAAGTACTCATGCACAGGTGATCTTATGCATAGTACTTCTTCAAGTACAACCCATTTCTAGGTTCACTCAAAGGGATACCATCGTAATATACTAACTCATAAGATCCTTTTTCCAAAACTCGTCTAATGATATAAGGACCTCGCCACATGGCTTCAAATTTTCTAGATCCTAGCATATGTCGATCTTGTTCGTAGAGGAGAACCAGATCTCCTTCAGAGAAAATGCGAGGCTTGACATATTTGTCGTATTGGGCCTTAACACGTTTCTTCTGGGCTTCTATGACTAGGGTAGCATCGCATCGAGTTTTTTCTAATTGCATAAGATACAATAGACGTTCTTCCTTAGCAGAAGTGTTTGGTAGGAGTTCAACAACTAATTTTAAAGAGGGTATCTCACATTCGACCGGGAGAATGGATTCCAAACCATAGACTAACCAGAAAGGTGTAAACCCAGTAGTGGACTTAATGGATTTCCTGTAAGCCCATAATTCTAAAAACAACATCGTGTGCCAACTTGTTTTGTGAATCCCTATCATTCATCGAAGCATGGTTATGAGAACTTGTTAATTGCTTCGACTTGGCCGTTGGCTTGTGGGTAATAGGGCATTGAGTTTTCATGGCGAAGACCCAAATTTTCAATGAGTTCGGACATCATGAAGTTTCTAAAGTGGCTACCGTGATCAGTGACAATAGCCTGAGGAACACAAAAACGAGCTATGATGTGATTAAAAATGAATAATGTTGCGGTCTTTCCAGTATTGTCAAATGATGGCATCGCCTCAGCCCATTTCATAAAATAATCTACGGCTACAATAATGTATTCATGCCTCCCAGCTGAGTGGGGCTGACATGTCATGAAATCAATGCCCCATTTTGCAAAGGGGCCAATGGAGACCACAGGATGAAGAGGAGCGGGATGTGACCGTATTTTATGATTATAGGTCTGGCAAGCGTGGCATTTTTGGATGGCGATTACACAATCATTAAATAAAGAATGCCAAAAATACCCTGCTCATAAGATCTTCTGGGTAGTAGCATACCCAGACATATGAACACCACAAGCTCCAAAATGGCAGTCATTTAAGGCTTTCTTGGCTTCGTCGAATGTGAGGCAGCGTCAAAAAATGGAGTCAATCCCACGACAATAAAGAGTATCCCTGAGGATAATATATTGACGGGCTTGGTAGCGTATTCGACATCGGTTAGTACTGGACAAATTGGGCCAAAAATTTTGGGTTTGGAGATATATGATGATATCACCATACTAAAGATCATCGAAACTAATGAGGAAAAGGGATTCATCAGGTAATGAATCAACTGTTACATGTTCCATTTCAGAGTATAGAAAGTCGCATATCAACTCGGCAAACACTAAGGACTTCTTAGACTTGTCTCGTTCAAATTCCAAGTCAAACTCCTGGAGTATAACTATCCATTTGGAGTATTTCCCCCCTAGCAATTGACATGTGAGAATGTGTTGCATAGGGTTGCAATTAGAAATCACTGTAGTCTTGTGAGAGAGGATATAGTGCCAGAAACGTTGAACTGCTTGGATGGATGCCAAGGCCAGTTTTTCGACATGTAAATACTTGGTTTTGGTAGGCGTTAGACTTCGACTCAAGTAATAGATAACATGTTAGTCATGAGAATCATCCTCTTGGATGAGAACCATAGAAATGGTGTAATCCAAGGTTGCGAGGTAGAGGAAATAATTGCGACTGTAATCAGGGGGGAAGAGAAGAAGAGCACGTGTCAGGGACAATTTCAAAGCTTCGAAGGCTTTGTTTGTGATGGTATCCCATACGAACTCAGACCCCTTTTTGAGGAGTCACGTAAATCCACGAGTGATCTCAATGTAGTTCAGGATGAAATGACGAAGAAAGTTTGCTTTCTCTTGCAAACTTTGTAACTGGTGAAGTGTAGAAGGAGGAGGGAGATTAAGGATCGCCTCGACCTTTAAAGGATCTACCTTGATCCCTTGACGTGAAACAATAAATCCTAGAAGTCGACTGGATACCACGCAAAAAACACACTTGTGAAGGTTCAAGCGTATATGGTAAAACTGACAGCGGATGAAAATGGCTCAGAGGTGGATTGGATGATCGACTCGGTGCATGGAATGAGCGGGTAAGTTGTCAAGATATGGTTGCACGATGTGCTTGATATCATGGAAGGCATAAGACATAATGCGTTGAAAAGTTGCGCCAGTGTTCTTGAGACCGAAATGGAGTTTCCGATAGGCGAAAGTGCCCCAAGGACAAATAAAATCCATCTTATGTTGATCCTCGGGAACAATATTGATTTGATTATATCCGAAGAAACCATCCATCAAAGAGAAGATTTCTCTTCTGGCGTAATCGTCGACAATCTAATCGATGAAGGGGGTAGGAAAGTTGTCTTTAGGACAAGCTTTGTTAATATCCCTATAATCAACGCATACACGAATCCTACCTTGTTTCTTGTCAATCGGGACAAGATTGGAAACCCCGTCAGTGAGGGCCACCGGGTAGATAAAGCCAGCTTTGAGAAGTTTCTCGACTTCAATCTTGATAGCAGCCGCTTTACGTGGGTGAACTAGACGAAGGTGTTGCCGGACGGGTTTAGCATCGGGGTATGTCTTGATCTCATGTATCACAATGTCGGGGTTGATACCCAACATTTCTTTGTATCTCCAGGATAAGACGTCACAGAACTTTGAAAAGTGATGTGTAAGTGACGATTTCGTCAGGGGAACATGAAGCTCCGATATGCACATTTTCGACAATTCTAGGTTTGATGGATATGTCGAGGGGGATAGTGGGTGAGATATTGCTTAAGTTCCATTAGGAAAACACATCATGTGTGGAATCGAGAATAGTTGAAATGACAACAACGGTCGACGGGGTTGAGATCCGTTGGTAGTTCTCGATGGTATGTTTCTCCAGGAAGAGGATGGAATGATGATGTCCATCGTCCCAAAGAGTGTCTTCCATGACAGACATGATCATCTCATCTGTGGGAAAAATGACACGAAAAGGATCTGGAGATAACTCACCAAGAGAGGGGGTAGAAGGGGTTTTCGATTGAATGGCCTGATAGGAAGATTCGATCGGACTTAAAGGAATTTCATCGCCATAACGAAGATGATTGCCAGGGTTAGGTACCATCCATGGGTCGTGAGACACAAGGGTCGTGAGAAACGTACAACTTGAAAAATAGTTGACACAACTGCGTGCATGGAATCGATCCAGCTACGACCAAGCAAAAGATTGTAATTGAGAGGAGCATCAAAGACTTCCACTTTGACTTGGACCGTTTTGCCTTCTAGCGTGATTGGAAATGAAGGAAGGACACCGTAAGGCTTAAAGCCAGAGCCATTGAAGGCTTTGAGAGTGTTTTGGGATTTATTCAAAGAGGGAGAGTCGATGGATTTCTAGCAGGTAACAGACATGACACACGTCGAGGCACCCTCATCAATAATGGTTCTACAAATGTTTTTGTCGGAGACAATCACTTGGATTTGGAATGCGAGTTGGTGGGGTAACCTTGGAATGTGATCTTCCAAGTCAAAAATTATTAAATTCGTGTCTGTCGGGTCGATTCCACCGATAGCTTTCAACAGTGCCTTCCGTTGTGTGGGAAAAATTTGAAGGACTTCGAGGGCTGACATCGCAGAAGGTGCTTGGGCCAGATCTTCAACAATGTTATAGTTCTGGGCAACATGAGCATGAGGATTGAAAGACGATTTCCAAACGACGCCCTTTGGAGGGGGTCAAAGAACTATGTCAATGCTTGGTCGTTCGAGATGAAGAGAACCGTTGGTAGGTGGAATCGTAGGAGAGGGTTGTACCAATGAAGGAGGTAGATCATCAAACTTCTCTTTAGAGGGAGAATAATATTTGGCTCGAGTGGTGAGTGCAATGTCATTCTTCTTTGAATCGCCAATACACATCAATACATAGGATGTAGTAGAAGGGGAAGGTTGGTCCTGAATGACCAATTGGGCATGTTGTTGAGAGGGGAAGGGTTGGGACAAAATGACCGAAGAAGGTGGTTTCGGGGCTCCTTGAAGGAACTTAGTGACCTCGGTGCATCGTGGACAATCCTTCGTGTAGTGATCATCACCATAGATAAGACAAGGGTATTGAGGTTTGTGCTTATCCCTATCATCAATAGGCAGAGTTTTGGTGTTCTCTGCTTGTAAAGTATTTTTTTCCTCCTTATTCTTACCCTTTCCTTTTCTGGATTTGTTTTTACCGGCTGGGGTAGATTGAACTGCATTTACCTTAGAAGTCTTGCCGGTGGGAGGGGTAGGAGACAAAGCATTTTGAACATTAGAAGAAACAAGTTTGGGTTTGGTGCTTGAGGCAGGATGTGGTTGGGCATGGAAAGTGCCAATCACACCGTCGGCTGCATGAGAAGCAACTGGAGTAGTTGAAGTGGCGGAAGTGGAAGGACGAGGTGCATCAGGGAGTAAGTTGTAAAGGGTACCTTTTTGTGAGTAAACGAGGTCAAGGTATTGAGCATGACTTATGGCCTGTTCTTCAGTGACAAATCCACCCATAGAAATGTCATGAACGATGTCGTTCACAAATGATTTTGTGAACCACTCTGCCAACAACTGGTCGGGAAGTTTGAGTTTGATGAGACGTCATCTCCTTCGACATTCATGAATGTGATCAGATATATGAGTGGCTTTGGTTTGTTTGAAAGACCTCAAAATCTTGGTCCTTGTTTCATAACGGATCGGTAACTGGTAGTGGGTGAGAAAATCCATAGCTAGGGTGTTGAAGTCGGTGAAGAAACCTCGTGGTAATTCTATATACCACTTCGCAGTAGAGCCCGTGAGAGTCCTTTGAAAAAGACCTAAACGAATAGAGTCATCCATCAAGGAGTTGGATGAGCACCAGAGGTGAAAAGTCATGACGTGATTGTTTGGGTCCTCTCCCTCTTTGCCATCGAATTTAGGGATGTACGATGGTAGCTTGGATGGTATAGCGGGCCATTGGGGAGAGTGATGAATTGGATCATTTAAAATCCTTGATAGATCTGGAAGATCCAAAGTGGCCAAGAAGGGTAACCGTCTATTCACATGTGGGTATTGCTGGCTTTGGGGAGGGAGCCCCGTCGGCAAACCAGTGGGACCATAAGCAGTCTGCGTATAATGCGAAGACCCAGGCAGATTCGGTGGTTGTTGTGGAGGAAAGTAACTCATGGGATTGTATCCTTGAATATGGACGTGAGTTTGAGCATTTGAGCCCCAAATAGGATTGGACATACCTGGATATGGGTGGCCTATACTAGGGGGTATAATGGATGTAGCTGGAAGCTGTTTCCCCCCAGTCGATTGAGGATTATGTTGTATCAGATGGTTCCAATACTAGACCAAGGATGGAGGTATGTTTTGTCCGTAGGGTGGGGTCGGTGGGGGTTGTCCTCCAATCGGGGGTTGTTTTCCAATTGGGAATTGTGTTCCAATTGGGATTTTCATTCCAATAGGAATTTTCCCTACAAGGGAGGGTTGAGTCAAACCTCCTTGGTGAAATTGTCCGCCAACAGGAATCTGGTAATTTGGTGTGAACGACGGAATAGTGCCACTAGGATTAGTGCCACTGATAGAGGATGAGAAAGTTCCTCTGAAAGGGGGTTGAGGAAGTGTTGGAATGAAGCCGGGAGGAGAGTGCCCAGAAGAAGAGGGACCACTAGGAGTTTCGGATGGGGTTTGCGTAGGAGTGGGAATAGAAGCATTCAACGCACGGTATCCGGGTGGAAGTGTCAGGGTGACACTGGGTGAGAGTGGCGTGCCGATGGGGGCTTGACTAGCCGCTGTAATCCTGGTGTGAATACTTGTAGTGTCTGTGTAATGGACCATTTATATAGGGATGGTCAAGATGTGGTCAGATCGCGGAGTGTCTGTACCAGGAAAATAATAAGCGGTAGTAAAAGGTACTATGTCTGGGTCAGAGGTTTTGGGGAATAGAGGTGAGACGGTGATTTCAATGCCTGATCCTGCACCAAAGAGATCCCGTCTAAAAACACCAGCAGAACAAAAAGGATCTTGGCCCTCAGGTCCTGGAAAGGGTCCAGTCGGTGATCCAAAAGACAACACAACTAAGTCTCTGGAAGAATTCACTCGCATAATACGTCTCTCAGAATCGAGATGAAGTTAAAAGTCCTCTCGAGTATTGGTAATTCAGAAACATTCTAGAGAGTCGTTTCTTTCCACTTGTGGAGTAGTAGCATCTTGGACTTCACTCTGTTGAGGAGAGCCCTCAGGTGAGCTTGTAGGCAGGGGTTGAGAACCTTCCAGGTTTTTTGGAGGTAAGCCCTACATTCTATGCCAACGACGTGGAGGGTCTATTGTCAACAAGTTACAAACTTACAAAGAAAAAAAATATGGTCAACTTGGGTAAACAAACAACACATGCTAGTAAACAAAATCTAGGAAACAATACCAAGCAAACACGACCTTCTAATTTGAAAGTCACTAGTTGGTGATGAAATCCAACGTCGCAACAACGAGACGAGAAGGGGCTAGGCTAGAGTGGAAAAGTTACGCTGACGACCTGCTTAATAGACTCACACCCTGGTGCAATCTCCCACACATAATCATGGGTATACCCTCCAAGGAGCCCGAGTGAGTTTGGCCAATGTCAATTCCAAGTACTGTGAAGACTTGCCCCTTCATAGTCACCTTGTGTAAGTCCCTAAGAAGATAGGCCACTAAGGTTACCACCGACAACAATAAATCCTGGTGGAACAGTTGACAGTCCGATCCACACGTAAGGGTAGGGTATCTAGCCCAAAATTAAATCGAGAGGATTCCACTCATCATTGTGGGTATACCTCCAAGTGACCCCCGTAATACGTGCAATCTTTACACTGATATCAACAAAGCAGGGTAACTCTGTCAATATCAATGCGACCTCAGGTTTGACCCTTGTGTGAGAAGGGCTTCCCAGGAAAAAATGTTGTAAATGGAATTTGACACTCCTTAACACAAGATGCTATTGTGTGTTTTGTGCTTTGGAGAGTGTATCTCTCTGCCTATTCCAAAGCGCTAGCCTAGCTAATTGTTGGTGTAATAGAGCCCTAGAAAAGAGTTACTAGTTAAATTTTAAAATTGCACAATGTTATTAAGGGCTGTTGTTACTCAAAGGAAACATAGATGAAATCGATGTTGTGTGAGACTCTGACCCAACAATGAATAGATAGGAATGAAATATATCAATTTTATTTCGATGAATCGTATGTACGGGAGGGAAAGAGAAGTGTTCCAGAACAATCTTGAACTATGATACACAATTTTCTTTAAAATGCAATCTCAACGAATCACGCAATAATGACAATTCTCTATTTGTTCT
>JZKD02S0611963.1:586948-602646 GCA_000966675.3 Picea glauca | reverse complement strand
TTTGTCATAATACCACAAGGGGTGTAGGCAGCTTTTGAGAGCAATCAAAAAAATTGGGTTGGCTGCCAACAACCTCTAAACCCAGAGAATATTTTGGCCAAATAAATAAGGCGTTGACTGAAGCACCTGTGCTAATCAGTCCTGATCATTCCAAAGACTTTCTGATATTTTATTTTTTTTCCTGTGATACAGTAGCGGCAGTTTCTGTTGCAGAAAAATGATCGAGGGCAAGAGCAGCCTATTGCTTTCTACAACAAGGCATTGAGAGATGCAAAACTCCGATACGAGATCATGGAGAAGCAGGCCTATGCCCTAGAGAAGGCCCTTAAGGCTTTCAGAGTCTATGTCTTGCACTCAAAGATCACTGCATATGTCCCTTCAACCTCTGTGAAGGACATTCTTATACAACCTGACATAGATGGGAGAAGAGGTAAATGGATCACCAAGATCCTAGAGTTTGATCTGGAGATTATGCCCACCAAGTTGATAAAAGGGCAGGGTTTGGCCAAGTTGCTGGCTGAATCCAATTGCAAGGCCTTGGGAATTAATTTCATCAATGAGCAAGCTAAGCCATCCAATAAGCATTTCCAAGGTGCCCTATCACTAGCATCATGTCCCTAGTACAAGGATATCTTGTACTTTCTGCAATAATTAAAGCCCCCTAATGGATTGGGAAAAAGTAAGGCCAGAGCTTTAAAACTCAAAGCGGTCAGATATTGCCTCGTTGGCCAAGACTTGTATTGGAAAGACCCTCTGGGGGTGTTACTAAGATGCCTAGACCCATAGCAAGCCCATAAGGTTATGCTTGATTTCCATAGCGGTCTCTGTGGAGGTCATCATTTTTGGAAGACCACAGCTCATGAGATCCTCTGAGCTGGGTATTACTGGCCCACCTTATTTCCTGATGTCTGCAGGGAAATCAGAGCTTGCATCAAATGCCAAAAGTTCTCAGGAAAGCAGCAGCTGAAATCTATGCCATTAAATCCTATAGTAGTTTCAGCGCCCTTTCAGCAATGGGGATTGGACTTCATCGAAGAAATTCATACTCCCTCAAGTCACCAGCACAGATGGATTCTAACTGCAACCGACTATTTCACCAAATGGATAGAAGTTGTCCCTACCAGAAGCACTTCTCACAAAGTAATTATCATCTTCTTGGAAAATGCCATAGCTAGATTTGGCTGCCCTAGCAAAATTGTCACTGACAATGCCTCCCCCTTTCGGTCTGAGCCTCTGGTCAAGTTTTGTGAACAGTTCAAGATTTCACTAATTCACTCTACTCCCTATTATCCTCAAGGAAACGGATTGGCAAAGTCCTCCAATAAAAGTCAGATCAAGCTCATTAAGAAGCTATCGGAGGACAATAAAAGGGCCTAGGACTCAAAGCTCAAATTTTCTCTTTGGGCTGATCGGGTGACAACCAAGAAATCCCTGGGCATCTCCCCTTTCCAACTTGTGTATGGAATAGAGGTTGTTTTCCCCACTCAGCTCGCCTTATCTGTGGAAAATTTCCTCCAGGACTTTGAAGGAGAACCTAACCATGTGGTCAGAAGGATTCATCAGAGGGTGGAAGTGCAACAGGTCATGAACAGGGCCTACAATCATCAGCAGAAGATCAAGCAAGCTTTTGACAGGAAGAGAAAAAATAAAGAATTTGAGCAGGGTGATCTGGTGCTCAAATGGGATGCGCCCAGGCAGGAAAAGGGAAAACACAGTAAATTTGATGCCCTCTGGTTCGGGCCTTTCAAGATCATTGAAGTATTTTCAAACAACACTTACAGGTTGCAGGATCTGGAAGTCAAATAAGTTTTCAATGGCCCAATAAATGGGCATTTCTTAAAAAAATGTTTTCTGTGAGCCACAACCGTCTCTTTTTGTTTTGTTTTGGTAATATTGTTTTTGTTTTCGGCCGAATAAATGACTCCATAAGCCCAATGGCAAAGGCATTGAATCTGCAAAAGAGTTCTTAGAGCATTGTAGGGATGACTCTATCCCCCATGGAGCCAAATGTTAGCGATATTTCTTGTAGGGGGGGGTTAGAATGCAAAGGAATGGGTTAAAACCCACTTGTCCTAAGTTTGGAATGCTTATGCGCCTGTGGTAAGCTATAAGCAAGTTTGGGTGGCAGAAATTCGCGCACCCAGATCAACGGTGCATATTGGATTCTGCCCCCCCCGCCTTTCTACCTTTAAGCGGAAGGGGGGGGGCGTCCAGAATCGAAGGCGCATCTCTTCGACGGTCCTGATCGGAGTGCCCGGATCAACGACGCTCAAGGCTAGTCCAGAATTCCCCTGCCTTTCTACATTTAAGCCAAGAAGGGAGGTCTGGAATCGGACGCGCAGCTTCCCAACAGTCGAGATCCAAGCACCCAGATCAACGACGCTTGCGTAATCCCATCCTCCTCAGCTGCTCCAGGTTTAATCAACGTGGGATCTTCTCCCATTATGTCATCTTCCAGAGCCACCTTTCCCCTGCTACCGAGTGTCATCTTTCCTTCTCCAATCTTTAGTCCAGGTGGTCCTTTCCCCATCTCATCATCCACTCACCACCTTCCATGTGTCCCATTCCATCCACGTCAGCCCCCCACTAAAATGCGTCTGTCACGTCTCCTCTCCTGTCTCCTCCGCTTATCTCCTTTTTCCATATGTCTCCCCTGTAACCCCTCTCGCCCCCTCATCTCTTCAGGCCTCACCCTTATGGCTTTGGCACCACCATTCCCGTCGTGCACCCCATTCTTCGCGCTGGCCTCCACATCTATTCATCGGGCCATTCAGCTAATCCAAGTGGCAGCACGAAGGACCGCCCACGTCCGCAAGGTGCCAAGTTGGCCGGACCATCCTCAATCCCAAGGAAGTAGTTATTGAAGCGGTTGGTGGTGGTTAGACATCGTCTCCGCCATAATGGGAAAGTTTGGTGACGAAGTAAAGGCACGTCGATTCACCCACGGAGCTGTCAGAAGTCCGATTGTGTCCGCCGTTGGTGCACGATTATTCAAAGATTGCAGCTACAGATTGTCAGAAGCCATGCAGACGCAATGTGTTTAATGCGACGTCTCGATTTTGCTGTTGTTATTGTTCTGAGTATATGTAGGCGTTTTAACCATTTTTGTATCTATCGATGGTAGAGCGAAGCTCCTGACTGTAAAGTTTTAAGAACCATTCTGGTTTCCGGGTTATGCATCTGTGTTTGAGATTTCTTGTTTTATGACAAACAATTCTCCTTTTCCATCTATGTTTCGTCTCATGCCAGAGAGTTCATGATCGAATGCTTCGTATGAATTAGCACAGTTATGTTATGATAAATGATTTTTTGTTGCATGACTGTTTTCTCTGGTTTCCTGCATTTGGGTATAAGATGGTCTTGCCTTTTGTTGCTTTCTCTCACAGTCTATTAGAAACCTGTTGTTTATAATAGTCCCCTGCACTTTTCTCGTACAAGTCTTCCCCCTGCTCACCCTTATTGCAACTCACTGTTTGGAGTTTCTCTAAGACCTCACTCGCCCATGCATGCCTGGTCCGGTTTCAGAGTTAAGACAATTTCATTCTGAGTTCACTTCCATTTGATCACCCTTTTATAAACAAATCGTGACATTAAACTGATGGGTGTCAGGCTCTGCTCCTGCAAGCAATCCAGGAGTGACTTCTGACGCCAACACGAATAGAGATTGACTTTAGCAAAATGAACCCATCCAAAATTTGCTCATTTCACCAGGTAACCGATGAAGTTCTTCGTGATTCCATTGGAGGAATGTAGACAAATTATGTCAATCTGAAACACTGCCTCAACGAATTTGAACAGGCTTTCATTGCAACACCAGAATTTGCCAGTCCTTTGGAAAAAATCATGCCTTCTACCACTACAACGAAGATGAAAGTATCCTCTACCCTCGTTGCATGCTCCATATCCCTTGTAGAGAACAACATCAGCAAAAGAATGCAGCTAGTTATTGAAGCCTGGGAAACAACGCAAAATTTAGTTTCCTTCAGAAAGAAGGCCAATGATTTGCTTGAACATTTGGAGGTGAATTTAAAAAATGAACATCTTTTATGTGATCAGGTGCTGGACCCTTTTGCCAAATATGCTCTGAACACATCGGAACTAAAAAGAAGATAGGAGAAACTCCCCTCCCCAAAGCACACCAGAAAAGTAAAAGCATGATGGAAAAAAAAATTGAGAACCTACACCTCATTGTCAAATCATATAAACAAGTCATATCAGAAAAGGAAAATTTATTCAGAAGCCTGCTCCAGATGGACTTAGCCGGAACTACCAATGAGGTTCAAGATCCAAACTTAATTCTCAAATCCTTGTCAGTCACCAAAGAAACGTTCCAGGAACAAGTTGATATTCTAAAGGGTTGTATTTTGAAAAGTTTTATGACATACTTGAACATCGTCTAGATGAGCACGAGCGTTGGGTACTGGACTATGCCTCACACAATGAAGAAATTGAACAAAGTCTGCATAGTATTTCAACGGATCTAAGGAAATTAGAAAATGACCTTTACGACATAGAGATCCGGGATGAAATCAACACAACCCCCATGAAAAAATACATCGAAGAATGGTTCCAACTCAGAATGGAAAGCCTCGTCCAGGAAGGGCAACAACCGATCAACATGAGTCCACTGCCCATCGACGACCGCAACAAAACACATCGGCTTCATAGTAATTCTATATTGCCATCTTGTTTTGCTTATCTTTCTAGTTTAAGTCTATGTTGTCATCTTCTTTTCTTTATCAATCCACTTATGTTCTCTTTATATAGAAATCTGTAACCAAAGACTCATAAGTTCCAATTTATTCTTTTTAGGTCTTCCTCTCTACCATCGCACACTTCTTTCGATGTTCCTAATTCTTGTACTTATTTCTTTTTATGGTCCGCGGGAGCCCCAATCCCAATCTATATGACAAACACATTTAAATTTTCACAAACATGTAACAAACATTATTAATTTTTGTTAAATTTCAAAGAAAACTAATTCGAAAATGTCCTTATTGTATACTAAACTTTGGGTTTCTAGGAACCTTCTTGTTTGTTCCAAAGAAAACTAATTTGGATATGCTACATTTCTTGTCTCCTATTCTATGCTATTTTTTGGGTCTTCAACGACGTTGATGGTTTAAATGTTGATGTAATTTCCTGATATATGTAACAACCATTATTTATTTTATAATAAGTTTCTATAGTTCGCAAGCCTGCTTCTCAATTTGTATATCGTGGAACTGTCGATGGTTTTTGTAGGGCACGGAACAATAGAGGCCCATTTTTGAAACCACTAGCCTGAAAACCCGCGATCCAAAGACTCACTAATTATGGAATGAGAAGTCCATCCATGCTCTATAAACCATGTGCAAAGAAAACTAATTCGGCAATGTTATATCTTTTTTTTCCAAAAACAAACCTTAGTTTTAAAGCAAAGTAATTTGGTGCAACATATGTTATTACTATTCTATTATATAACATACATTATTAATTTATGGTAAATTTCTATAGTCCGCAACTACGCCTCTCATTTTGTATATGGCAGAGCAGTCGGTGCTATTTGTAGACCACGGAACACCAGACACCCAATTTTCAGCGTGCCAACCTGAGAACCCGCGATACAAAAATTGCCTACGTATGCAATGAGGGTTACAAATTTCGTATCTATAAAACTAAAAATCTACTTTATACAAATGCATATTTCGTATTTATAATTTATTTACTAAATATATACTTTATACAAATACATTGTTCGTATGTATAATTTATTTACTAAATATCTACTTTATACAAATACATATTTCATATGTATAATTTATTTATTTCTGATGACTTTCTATGTCCTAGTTTTAAAAATAACCAATTTGGTAATGCTAAATTTTTTGTGTCCAACAACCATTCAAACATTGATAATTTTTTATATTTTTTCAAGAAGAACTAATTTAGGAATACTATGCTCTGCACGCAAACCACATGTATTTCAACTTTCTAGCCACCTGCCTGTACTAGGTCACATTTACTCCCATACCAACTTAGCAGGAACTACACTGCCATGCAACACTTGTTGAAATAAGGTATTAATATTCTATTAAAAAAAAGTTTGCATAAAGGGATGGGGTACCTCCACCCCTAAACACAATTCAATAATACCTTTAATGTGAAATAATGAGACACTTCTATTTCACAAAACGGAAAGATTCTTTAAAAAAAGTTTGTTAAAGTATATTACAACATAGAAAATACCCCAATTTCTAAGTTCTCCATGTGAGGTATTATATGTTTGAATCCATTACCAAACCTATTGAAATAGGGTTTCATTTTTATCTTATAATGGAAATAAAAGTTATAAAGAAAATAATTCAAAATTGAAAATTAAATATGAATATATTTTTTGAAAATATAAAAAAATATATATAGGTTATTTATTTTTTCCACCCATCATTAGCAAATGTCGAACAATCAATATTGATGTAAAATGTTAAATTTCAACATTTATGTCCGATTCTTTTTGAAATTTCACCCATCCAATAGAGATGTTGAAATTTTGACATTTTCCATCAACTTTTAAATGCCAACATTCATTCGTTTTTGTTAAATTTATATTCAATTTCAGAAGATATTTAGCCTATAATAAGGTAATGGGTAGTGTAGCTCGATCATTGTTAATTGTAGATTTATTCCGAGAGACATTATAATGTCTAGCTTTAGTGAATTCTTTTTGTGTCCCTTTTAAAAAAAGATTTAAGTCTTGTATTTGCTACAACTTTTCACTTTCGTTTCTACTAGAAAAAGGAAGGCATAGTATTGCCAAGTTTGTTAAAGTATCATTCTGAGATTCCATCCCCCATATAGGTACTGTCATCATGATTTGGCTGGAAAATTTTTGTCTTTAAGGATGGAATAGGTAGATCAAGCCCATAAAGGGAAAACTCATGTTGAATTCCTTTTAGGTATGAAGTCACTTAAACGTTTACTTTTTTTATGTTGTTGATTTACTCCCAGTGTTACTAGAATAGTCTTCTATATTGTTTTGTCTTTCAACCTTTTGATGGAGTAGTTTTGAGAAACCATATTATGCTCTTGGATATCAAATTTTTTTTTCCATCAATGTCATTATAGATTGGATAGAGTTAAAGTTTGTAATATCCCCAAGTATATTAGGCTGAAATATTAGAGCATTGTTTGTGCAACTTATGTTATTTTTGGTTGTGTTCTTTTGTCAAACAATTTACATGACATATATTACTATGTTATAACTCAGTTGACAATTTTTTACAAACATTTTGCATTCATTTTACTAAGAAATTTCGTCAAACATATTGGATGTATTCCAAGTGCTCACAAAATAGAAAAACACCATAGGAATTTTATTATGGATGGAACCCAATCACAACAACACAAATATTCTATTAGATGGTATGGCAACTGCAATACATCAATAAACACACAATAAGCAAACCAAAAACTTGGAAATAATGCCACAACCTCCTATATTAGATGAACCCTTTGCAAAACCCCCCCACCAAGATAAATCGAACCCTCCAAGCGCCTCACGGCTCCTCCTAGCCACACGACTCTTCCAAAAGAAAAGAGTCGTCCCTCTAAAAATGCCTCTGTGGCTCCTCATGGCCACACGACCTTGCAAAGAAAGTGTGTGGATCCCCCAAGAAAACCCCAACGTCCTTCCTAAGTGCCACAAACCTCACAAACCCTCTCGTCCTACTCCAGAAAGCCCTCACAGACTTCCAAATAAAACTCGCGGCCTCCTATAACACCTACGATCTTGCAAAGATGAAGCCATCCCTCTCTAGGAACCCTCACAATCCTCCCAATCAAATCACTACACCTCCAAGATGAAGTCAAATCACAAGATCAAGCTCCAATGAAGATCTCATATGGATCCTCCTCTTTGTCTAGCTAGGGTGGATATTGCACCACCAAAACCAAACCATAATGGAAGGGTTTTGCCAAAACCCCAATGGAAATCTTGGATAACAAGAGAACTCCAACAAGAGATCAATCCAAAACATAATGGGGAAAGTGAAGCGCTACCCCTCCTTTTATATTTCTTTGATGCCCCTTCTAGATATTTCCTCTTTGACTTAATCCACATGACACTCAGTCCCCTTTTATTTTCCACTTAAAGATTAAAAGTCACTTTTATTAATATTTAAGTAACTATTAATCTTAAAGTTACTTTATAACCTTTTTAACCCCCTTTTAATGCTAGAAAGTGATTAATCTACTTTAGGACATTTTCGAACACTGGAAGTCCCTTCCTCATCATCCCAACCTTTAGATATTTTTGTCCTAGTTCTAACGAGCTATTACACTAAGGTGTCCCTTCAAATAATATGATCCAAATAACACCTTTAGTGATTTTAATTAGATTATTCTCAATAATACTCCAAAATTATGTGAATTGTCAGAATGCCACGAAACTAAGATCGAACTGCGTGGAAGTGATTCTAATCATGAAAGATGGTAAATGGACTAACTTGTGCCTCATATAACTCCTCCATATCCTTCGAGCTCACTGATAACATAAACTCACCCCTCTGTCTAGTCTGACACAAGCCTCATAAGTCATCTCCAACTACAGAAAAAGGAACCCAAAAATGGGGACATTACTATCCTCCCTTCCCAAAGATTGCCTATCCTCAAGCAATGATATTACAAACTGATGCTCCATAGACTGAATCAGAATAAAGATTAAAATGATACCAGGGTCCCAAACCACCTTGGAAGATGTGAAGCATCCTCCACTCAAGTTATCGTCTGACAAAGTACTAACATATGAGGTCTCCTGGATACTGTCAGTAAGTATAGAAACTTGATAATGCAACAACTCGATCGACCACTCAAAGAGATACTCTACTAGGGAACCAACCCCCTGAAAGAAAAAAACTGGCTCTCTCATATGTATTAGTTGTTGAACTGTATAACAATGAAATCCCAGGGTCCCAAGCTAATTACAGAAAGGAACCGCCATACTAAAGTTGTACCACTCTGATCATAACAATCTAACCACCATGCCCATTCTACATCCTCCTCTCCTTGAAATCCAAGATGAAATATCGGTAAGGGTTGAACCTACTACCATGAATAGTAGCCTGCATAGAAATCCAAGTGAATTCACGACCTGCAAATCCACTTCCATATTTTATCTTGAATATTGGGAAAGGAAGTCAGTCCTGGTCACTTGAAATGACTCCAAGATTCTCATGGAATTTAAATATCTCTCCACTAGATAGCTCTGTCACCTATGCTTTCCCATACTCCAAAGAAATCACTAGGAAGTGCATGGAATGGTCAATCCTGCATACATACCATCTACCCATTGTATCCTCAGTAAACCTATGATGCAATCTGCCAAGATGATCTCCCACTCTCACCTAGAAACAACCAAAGACTGCATCAATCCTATTGGATGAGTGTGCTCCAACATGCTATGCTGACAAGTCGTGCAGTCCCCCATATCTCCCCCTACATCGTTCGTGAAACCCATCCATGCAAACCTCTCTAGGGCCTACATGGATGATATGAAACACTCTATGTTAGCACTAGAAGTCACCTCCAGATTGCGTTGGAGGTAACCCCAATACTCATCAGAGTTTTGTGTCACAGGTTGGTTTTAAAGAGGTCAAATGGGTGTAGACTCAAGATGATATCATTTTAACTCAGAAAACCGGACTGGTATGGACATACAGGTGAGGTATTAATTAACTTCAATCAGTAAGTTATAGTAAGGATGAATAGAGGGAAGACTTTGGTGAGGAGAGTGTAGAGGTCTATCATAGACATCAGGTCTTCCAACAACCTAAGGAGGAAAAGCTTCAAATACAAGATCCTTTTGGATTCAAAACTTCAGGAAACTGAAGAATGTAAATAACAACATTGCAATCAAACATACATTACAATACAGTCAAAACAATCCATGTGAATCCTTCAATCATGGACACTTCAATATCATAGGCAAATAGGATGAAAAAGAAGTTGACTTTCATTAAACAAGAAATCTCAGATCAAAATACATAACCAAAGAACCAGTTATGGAATCATGCTCAAAAAACGTCTTGTTGAGGATTACATGATGATAATTACTCTAAACAAAAGAAAATACATGGGCTCTAGAGGAGCTTATTTATATCAAATCCAAGGATATTGATTTTTTACACAGTTCTAGGTGAAAGTGAACTTCCACCATAGCCATTCAAGTGGCTTCCTAACTGGAAGACCATTTACCCTTTCAGTGACTCATAACAGATACTCCAACTATGACAGAAGAACGATTACATCCTTCAACTTTCCTCCAAATGGAAATGGTGGGATAAGACTTGGAGGATTCAAATCATGGAGGAAAATCAACTCATGTATTCTCCTACAGACTCATAGAATGAGTGACAAAATCCATTGGGATGGTGGAAAAAAACATGCTTTGTCCTACAACTATTCACACAAGGATGAATGTCTCTGGAAAGCGTAGGTGAGTGAATGGCTGATGCAGGTTGACTGATCCCAGGTGATGTTTTCTCACACATAGGCTCATGGTAGGATATAAATTGATCATTTGGATTTCCCTCTTCTTCTTCATGGCTCTCCCAAGGGTCAGAGTCATAATATTCATAAACAAAACCCATGGGAAAACTCTGCTCTTGGTCTTCTGCAGGCCCATGATGACTGATTTCCACACAATGTTTTCCTTCAATGTATAAAGGAAAAGGTTCAATTGCATGCTCTTGGAAATCCTTCATATTAAACACAAAATCTAATTCATAGTTGTCATACATAGGCTGACTGCTCCCTGAGTAATCAAAATATGAGGTAGAGATCTACTGCTCTTCATCTGAATACACAACTATATCTTCATTTAAATATGAGAAAACATGTGCATCAGGGGAAGAAAATGTTGCCTCCATGGATATGCAATCCTCAATCTCACCATCATGGGCAGGGTTGCCAAGAACATCTGATCCCAGGACTAGAAAATCCTCTGTGCTTTCTTCAAAAGAGAAGCGAACATAATCTGCCTTCAATTTATCTAACCTTGCAGAAAGTGATTGTACCAGTTTCACCAACTCATCCAAGATATACCCCTCCTCCTCACAGCTTCCATCCTCATAGATTTCATTCTCACAACTTTCATTTGAAATAGTAATACCTTGAACACATTCTTTATATTCTTCACAACAATCATGACAAATTAACTTAGAAGAATAAAACTTTTGACAGTGCCTATTGAAAGCTGCATGAAATTCTCCTAGGGAGGAGATGATAGCAGGGGGTAAGGAGTGATACCATTGATGAGCATCTCCTGCTAATGAGAACATGAACATATTCATTAATACATATTCATGATGTATCTCCCACTAATGCATGAGTTCATGAAACTCATGGATATGATGAGCAGGGTTGTCCTCTCTACGCTCTCTAAATATGGGCAAATAATCACCCCATTCATTTGGAGTAGGAACAACATTGGGAAAACTAGGAGCAATAGAGAAATTAAAGGGAGCAAACCTTCGAGCCAGGATTTTGTCCATTTCAAACCAGTGGAGTCGCCAATCGATCCTTTAATCATGGAGTCACCAAGTGAATGATATGCATTCTGAATGTGTCTGGCCTTTGTTCACCATCAAAGACCAGATCTGATCATTGTCAAACTCCCAGGGAACTTTCAAGATGAGAAAGCGACTTCTAAAATCCTTCTCGAAAAAGTTCTCTGGGTCAGCTCGGGTGTGCTAGAGACAACCACAACCGAAATAGTGGAGTCAACACAGTGGATTTTCCAGGTGCAAGTTGCAATCTTTGATGTACTGAGTTCTAATGCACCTTCAAAACTAATAAGCTTTGTCGTTCTATCCTAGGGAAATGTCTTCAATTCATTCCCCGACAACAGTTCCATAAATGTTAGCACTAGAAGTCACCTCTAGGTTGCGTTGGAGGTAATACCAATACCCATCAGATTTTTATGTCACAGGTTGGTTTTAAAGAGGTCAAATGGGCACAAAATCAAGATGATATCATTTTAACTCAGAAAACAGGACTGGTATGCACATGTAGGTGAGGTCTTAATTAACTTAATTTAGTAAGTTGGAGTAAGGGTGAATAGAGGGAAGACTTTGGTGAGGAGAGTGTAGAGGTCTGCCGTAGACATCAGGTATTCCAGTAGCCTAAGGAGGAAAAGCTTCAAATACAGGATCCTCTTGGATTCAAAACTTTAGTAAACTGAAGAACGTAAATAACAACACGACAAACAAACATACATTACAATACAATCAAAACAATCCATGTGAATCCTTGAATCATGGACACTTCAGTATCAGAGGAAAATAGCATGAAAAAGAAGCTCACTTTCATTAAACAAGAAATATCAGATCAAAATACATAACCAGAGAACCAAAAACTTCATCAAAAGTTTATAATATGGGAGCACTGCTCAACCATCAACCTTAACAAAATATCAAAACCAAGTATATATAATCAAAACTGATACAACTACCAGGAGCGTGATTAGACCACTGCATTCAAAGTTTTCAGTTGGTGCCTGATCTGTCACACTGTGTAGGCCTTCTCATGTCAGACATGAGCTCGCTTCAGTTATGTGCTTTGCAGGAAAATTCGTCCAGAAGGAATCTTCATATTGATAATCTGCACTCATGGTCGTTCTCAACATGCTTTCCATTTATGGGGTGAGAAGAGGTCTCAACTGCCGTCCCTATTTTCAATAACTACCTTCATCAGGATCAAGATGAGGCCTGACATCCATGAATGTTCCAGGCGGTGCCCATGACTTCTTCAAGTCAAATCCGATGCCTCGAGGCCATGCAAATCTTCTTCTGTGACCAATATGGGCATTGTAGGTGCTAAGCTTCTTTATGGACCCACCCTTCACTGATATGACCTCCGGCTGTGACCAAGCGCTTACCTAAAAGGTGTTTCGCGACTTCACGTTTCAGTTGCTTCATTGTGTGCCACTCCCGACTCTCCCGATTTCCAAACTCGCAAACTGGAGCCTAGAGAGCACTAGATCCCTTCTTATGGACTCCTCTAATATGACCACCACTACAACCTGGGGCTTATCTTCAAGGTGCTTCAAGACTTCGGGCGCTTCATTCTTCGGCCCTTCAGGACCTTACAATGTTTCTCATTTTAAATCTCCTGAAGTAAAACTCCTGGAGTGACAGATATGAAGACACATGGCTCTTGCTGATCAATGACTCAGATCTATTTCGGGCCTTCGAGACTTCGACCACTTCGGAAACTTTGGAAAATTTGGCGCTTTGGTGGCCTTGTCCAGGCCCCTTGACAACCATATGTGATAACACTCTCTTCTCATAACATTGATCTACAAAGTGATAATACAAGAATCCACCTGAATACCCCTGGTTAGCCAGGAAATCATGATCTGTCTAAACTCGATCAACTCCTTAGAATACCACTCCTTTGAGCAACCAATCCTAAGCATCCCAAGAGTAAACTCTAGAAACACTATAGTCCCCAGATACCCACTATCATGAATCATACTCAACCAAGGTGTCTTAGTGAAGTCAGGACCTTCCAATCCACAACTATACACACTCCTGGGTATTGTGAGGGAAAAAATATCTCTCCATATAGAAAATATCTCCACAACTCCTCTCACAACATCCCCACAATGACACAGACCATTATTGCCTCAACTCTATCTTTCACCATCCTCATATGAAGAAATCCATTATTCAGATGAATGCGAGGATCCCACCACCAAAATTGAATGTCACCACTCCCAATGATTGTTGTTGAAACCTCAGTGAATTGATCCAATAGATCCTGGATCTCCTCTTGTGCACCCTACACACTTATCACCTAGTCCAAATGAAAGAACTCTATCATGACCATAATATCATTTGTATCACCCAACTAACTCAGGTGAACCTCCCATGTCCTGTTGTATATAATGAGGGCATAAAATAACAACAATCGATTCCTTTTCCACTGCTTGCAAGACTGGAAAGTGACTAGTGCATTGATCAACCTCAAGGGTATGACCAAGAAATCATAATGAAGCATTGAAGTAGACCTATGGCTATCCTACTCATTAGTCCCCATCTGATGGTATCCCAAATGAATATTGGTCATCGAGGGATATGATGCTCCCTGAGGCTCACCCATCCACTCACCGATCTAGGGAAACCTTAACTCAATGGTATGCCTAAGGACTCTGTCGGTAAGTATTCATGGCATAAAAACCCCACAACTCCACTTTACACTACTGCATGCCAATGAATACCCTTGCTTATTGTTGGCCATCACTTAATTGTCTTGTATCATCCTATATCCTGTAGGTGCTACTGCATTCATCATTATGTTGATGTCACCTGAACTTGTATCCTAGAGTGTGCCCATGTCTATCATATACCTATCCACCCAATCCATGGATGCATATTCTTCCTTGTGGGATGGTCCACAAGGAATGTTCTTAACTATCTCCTCTGTAGCTAATCCTTGAGCCTTTAGTGGGATCTCTAAAAGAAACTAATCACTATCCCCACAATGAAAAACATGAGCATAGTCAAAACCCTCTAAGTCACACCTCTTGTCAAGCACCTTCAACTCTGAATTCTCCTCATGTGGGATCATCACAAGAGGCTCCTCTATGACCAACAATCCATCCTCTAAATCATGTAATGTTATTTCATCAACATGGCATGCACTATCACACAAGGGATCAACTAACTCACTAGATGATACTGTGGAATCATGGGACTCATGTGGATTATCATCCTTATACAATATTTCTGATATGTTCTCATCCACCAATTCTAGTACCATCATGCCTACATCATCATACATGTCATAAATAGGATAAGTTGTTGAATCCATGTCATAGTTAGGTGCTAACACACCCTCCTCATCATAAATAGGACAATATGTTGAAGCCTCAACATCTGTGGATTGAGAAATTTCACTATAGTTACTACACACATCTCCATCCTCTATGTTGGTGTCTTTATTAGAATAATATCCATCCCGAAGTGAGGTCTTCGTTGATAAGTATGGATTCCACCATTCTGGATGCTCTAGTAATTATGTGAAATTATTTTGATAGTCTATTAGACTCTTTTGATAACCCTGACAAGCTCTTAATAATTTTGTCACGAGTTCTTGGTTTGTCTCCATACTGTAAAATCCCAAATTGATTTTTTTCTTGGAATTTTGCTTAGTGTGACTGTGTAGACATTTCATCATACAATTAGTAGAAGTACCCAATTCCCACTAATAAACCTCTCTATTGTTGGCTATAGCTTATTTATGTATTGATTTTTAGTCAAACACATTGAGGACATACTCCAAACCCCCTTATAGCCCCTCTATATGGAATTGTTTAGTTATGGTCCTGTTGTTTAGTTGGAGTGTTTTGTTGGTTGGTATTTACCATTTAATTCCCAATGAATTAATGAGGTTTAATTCCAAACATAATACACATAACACATACCAACAAGGAACATTACCAAAACTGCCCAATTCTATTGATAAGCCAACCATAACCTTACACAACAAATAACTTACAAAATTGGTTATGAAGTGCACTTGCAAAATGATTGTAGTGTTTCCTGCACGGGTGTAGACGGATTGGCAAGTGCCGTGTAAATGGAAGGAAATTTGTAAAATGAAGTCTCATGTTCGATTCTCACCTGGATTTACTCATGCGCCATTCTTGCGGGCTGGGT
>JZKD02S0611963.1:558358-581662 GCA_000966675.3 Picea glauca | reverse complement strand
TATTCTGAGAGAGGAGACTGTGAGAGAAAGAAGAGGAAGTTACAACGGGTTTTGTTGTAGGTTGTATCCCTTCATTTGCTGGATAATAATAAAGGAAGGACCTGTAAATTTCTCTAGTGGACGTAGCCCACACTGGGTCAACCATGTAAATTTGTGTCTCTCTTGTATTATGTGTCTTCTGTGTTTTGTTTCTACATTTGTTTTATTTTATTGCTCCACGGTCCTGTTTTTCTAACAGTTGGTGCATCAACTTCCTCGGGTCGTAACTTTTGCATACGATCTCCATTTTAGGCGTGTGATAGCTCATTGGAAAGGTATCATTGAGGAGATTCATTTTGGGGGCTCAATCATGACTTCGGCTATCATTGAGAACCTCGATCTCAAAAAAACTTCATTTAGGCCCTCAAAATGGCCCCAGAAGTGAAAACCTGCTAAAAATAGTAAATTGCCAATGGCCAGAAAACTGTTTTGAGCCATTTGGAAAAGGTGGGTGGCCCCCAATATCCACTTGGATCACTCCAACCCTTACAATATGTTATTATTGTTGAATGCAACTCCCTCCTATACCCTCACGACCTCTACAATGAGATATCAACCACTATGAATCAGATTCAACCTTCCCTTAAAGAAAGGGGGCCCCACCAAGAGAGAAAAAACTTTTGTAGAGGGTAACTCGACCTCAGAAAGATAGAATATGGCCTCTTATATGGATACTCAACTTGCCAAAAATATTTAACACCGTACTAACTAGATCTAGTTGTTGCCAAGGGTAAATGGTCTCCATACAAGGAAATTGTTCCCATCATCAATGCGTTCAACCCACTCTCAAAAGGGATTCGATCTGGATGATAAATCAACACCATATTCATAAAACTCATCTCCTCTTGAATTAAACTCGACCCACACCAATGAAACTTGAGAAACAATAGAAAACTAGGTTTGTATGCAAGGAAATCCACCCAACAAACACTTGGAACTCAGACCTATCCAGAACTCAGCTCACATGCAAGGAAACTTCACCCAACCAAAAAATAAATTTAGCCAACAAATAGACTTGGGATTTCATAAGAGGAAACATAGCCTCAATGAAAGATTCGACCCAACCATGAATGATCTGTCCCCAGGACACTGTAATCGACCCAATAAGAAATAGATCTCAACCCACACAACAGTAAATTCAACCCAAATCAATAGGAATCATCCAACAACAAAGAACCATATACAGTATGATAAAAAATGGCCAAATTAAGTAAGAACTTGACGCATCAACAAGGGTTCAATCCAGCAGAGAAAAATCTACCCTCAACAAATAAAATCGATTTCCATAATAGACAATGAGCCTAGGTCCACTACCTCGAAACTCGGTCCCAATAATAGTAAAAAATATGCATCCACTAACCAACTTGGTCTTGGTATCATTGTTTCCCCTTAGGCAAGCAAGATATCCATCTTTGATACCACTATAATATCCCCAAGTATGCTAGGATGGAATATTAGTGCTTTGCTTGTGAAACTTATGCTATTTTTGGTTGTATTCTTTTTTCAAACAATTTGCATGACATATATTTCCATTTATAACTTGGTTAACAACTTTTTACAAACAATTTGCATTCATTCCACTAACAACTTTCGTCAAACATATTGCATGTATTCCAAGTGCTCACAAAATAGAAAAGACACCATAGGAATTTTATTATGAATGGAACCCAATCACAACTGTAATACAAATCTTCTATTGGCTAGTATGGAAGCTGCAATACATCAATAAACACACAATAATAAAATAAAAAACCTAGAAATAATCCCGTGGCCTCTAGTAGATGAATCCTTTGCAGAAAACCCCCACCGAGTGTTATCATACAAATCGGTAAGTGTGGACACAAACTAATCTCCCTAAGTTCAAGAAGAAGCTAGAACAAAACATAGAAGAATACAATCTTCTACTTATACTTCATTGTAATATAAACTAGTTCAGAGAGGGACAAATGACATACCATTTAAACAACGTTTGATGCTTGCTAATGTCACCCTTTCCCCATCTTTGGATTTGTGGGATGTTGAACCTATTAAGAAGCACAAACCAACAAAGAGGGAGAACAATGATGTATATATTCCAATTAAATCTATGTATAAGATCAAGGAGTTATACAATAAAAGTAGAGACACCTTTATAGGGAATAAATGTATTACTGCATTATATTGAATGAAAGTGGAGAATACAGCCCATGCCTTGATGTTGCAACGTCCCTTCCAATGGCCCTTTGCTTCAACACACACACACCTTTTCTCCAATTCTTTTGATGAAGAGTATTCACAACTTGACTTGGAAAGCTAAATCAAAGCTATCACAAGTATAATCTTCAGCATAATTCTTCATGCATAAGACAACCCATCCTTTCCCATGAGAGATCCCTCGTTATATAGGGTGAAAGAGGGATGAATGAGGAGATTAGGATGATCCCACTAAATCAGGTAAGCAAGTAAGATCCAAACTGATCAGAGGCCACCTCATCTTCTATAAGATTCCTTTCTAGAACTTTCGTGAATTTCACCTTTTTCTCTTGTTTGAGCATCATCGCACCCTATGCACAAGCAGCCTATGACGATGTCGCAGTCTAGTTTTGGTGTAGTATGCGACGATCAACCATCGTCGCACCCCATGTATTTTGTAGGGTGCAACAATATCCTTTGATATGGTTTTTAAGAAAATAAATATGATTCACTTTTCTCATTGAGAAAGTCTCATTAAGTATTTTCAGGGAACATAGAAGTGAGTTATGCATATATTGTCAGTTGATCACAGGGGTGACCAAAATAATGTGTAACACCAAGATAAATCAACTCCTCCAAGTGCCTCATGGCTCCTCCTAGCCACACAATCCTGCCAAAAGAAAGGACTCGCCCCCCTCAAAATTCCCCTATGTCTCCTCCTGGGCACACAACCCTGCAAATAAAGGGTGTGGCTCCCCCAAGAAAACCCCAACGACCTTCCTAAGTTTCAAAAACATCCCAAACCCTCTCAGACTACTCTAGAAAACCATCACGAACTGCCAAAGACAAATCACAGCCTCCTCTAGCACCCAAGATCCTATAAAGATGAAGTTGTACCTTTCTAAAAACCCTCACAGTCCTCCCAGGCAAATCACTACACCTCCAAGATGAAGTCAAATCACAAGATGAAGCTTCAATGAAGATCCATGATGGATCCTCCTCTTTGTCTAGCTAAGGTGGATATTGCACCACCGAAACCAAACCACAATGGAAGGGTTTTTCTAAAACCACAATGAAAACCTTGGCTCACAAGAGCACTCCAACAAGAGATCAATCCAAAACATAATGAGTAAAGTGAAGCACTACCCCTCCTTTTATATTTCTTCGATGCCCCTTCTATATATTTCCTCTTTGACATAATCCACATGACCCTCATTCCCCTTTTAATTTTCACTTAAATATTCAAATTCACTTTTACTAATATTTAAGTAACTATTAATCTTAAATTTACTTTATAACCTTTATAACCCCTTTTAATGCCAAAAAGTGATTAATATTCTTTTAAGACATTTTCGAAAGCTAGAAGTCCCTTCCTCATCATCCCAACCTTTAGATTTTTTTGTCCCAGTTCCAACGAGCTATTACACTAAGGCGTCCCCTCAAATAATATGATCCAAATAACACCTTTAGTGCTTTTAATTGGATTATGCTCAATAATACTCCTGAATTGCGAGAATCTTCAGAATTCCATGGAACCAAGATAGAACTATGCATAAGTGATCCTGATGATGAAAGATGGAAAATGGACTAAGATGTGTGTCATATAACTACTGCAAATCCTCCGATCTCATTGATAACATAACCTCATGCCTCTGTCTAGGCTGACACAAGCCTCATAAGTTATTTCCAACTACAAAATAGGGGAACCCGAAAATGGGGACATTATAAAGTTTTTTTCTCAAAATAGATGAAGGAATGCTCTCCAAAAATCAATGTCAAGGTAGATAGGAAGGGATGCTTTTCATACCTAAAGGAATGCTTTCACTCACAATTATGTTGGAAAATGGAAGGTATGTGTTTTTTAGGTTTATCTCTTATACAAATATCAATTCTTATCAGAGTTTGGTTGGAAAATTCATTTTGAGGAGGGAACAAGTCTGTTAATCCCCCAAAGGGTAGTCTTTTGTCAAAGTCCTTTAGGATTGAAGTCAATTCAATTTTCACTTTTTTGATACTATTGATTCACTTGTAGTTTTATGAAATAACCTTCTATATTATTTGGCTTTTAGATTTTGGATGGATTAGTTTAGACCATGCATATTATGACCCTAGATGCTAGTTTTATTTTTTCCATTACGTTGTTGTACACTAGATAAAATTGTTTTTTTTTTTCTCTCCAAAAATGAAGAAATGTTCTTCAAATGAAAGTAGATTGAAAGGAAGGCTCTTCATACCCAAAGAAATGTAACTTTTAATTTTGTGAAAATGTTGAAAAAACATCTGCACAGTGTACATTTTATATATCTAATGAAAGGTGTGATGTTTTTTTAAGAAATAAAAAAAAACATACCTTAAAAAAATCCAAAAAACCATTGAGCTTTGAACCAAAATGTAGTAATCAACATTTGTTCTTGGAATATTTGAAATCTTTTTACAACAATTACAAGAGGGGATATTATTCTTCAACATACTTATATATCCTTGCTTAATTTGGAGTCAATATTCTATTATAGAGTTTCATTGAATGACTTCTTCTATGCACCATATTTAGTAATGAATTCAAGAGACATGCATTGTGGTATATAGTGGGGAATCATATGAAAAATGTTTACGATGGTTTGGGACAACAAATGTATTTAGTAATGAATTCAAGAGACATGCATTGTGGTATATAGTGGGGAATCATATGAAAAATGTTTACGATGGTTTGGGACAACAAAGGAATTTTTTTTAAGAGGATATTCACATTTTTTTCATTGTGGTATATAGTGGGGAATCATATGAAAAATGTTTACAATGGTTTGGGACAACAAAGGGAATTTTTTTAAGAAGATATCCACATTTTTTCTTGAGTCATAGAGGGAAAGATTAGGTTTCCTATGCCCAAGAGGGCCTCTATTAAGAAGGTTTCTTAATATCAATCCCATTGTTGTGATTATTTAGGTGTAATTTTCCATTCATTAGGGTCTTCATATTATCCATCCTTATCATGGGTTGTAGACATCAATGAGGATATGTAGGATATTCTTATTCCCATAAAGATTTATTACTCTAAAATCATTTTTAGAGTACAATTTATTATAAAATAATTTTTTCACATACAATTGTGACTTATACTTTTAGTTTCTATAGCTCTATCATGGTGGGCTATAGATGCTCTTCTATATCACTTTCAAATGAGAATGGTTCATTTCCTCTATCTCATCCTCTATTGTGGGTGTGTTCCTCACAAGTAGATGGAACCCCAATTTCATAAAATTTGGATTAATTGTCATCTAAAACCCTTCGAAGACATGCCAAAATCACTTTTTCTAACGCCCAAAATTGGAGTTTCTAAGGTGCAAAATCTAGTTCCAAAAGTGCCAATAACATATTCCAAAATTGCGCTTTTGGAATTGGATTTTGCAATTTTTGAATCTGATATTGGCACTTTCAGAACAAGATTTTGCACTTTTAAAAGATGATATTGGCATTTTTAGAAATTTATTTTTCACTTTTGAAAACCAATATTGGCACTTTCACAATCTAATTTTTCACTTTTGAAAACCAATATTGGCACTTTCACAATCTAATTTTTCACTTTTGAAAACCAATATTGGCACTTTGAAAATCTGATTTTGAAATTTTGGAATCCAATATTGACACATCTAAACCAAATATTTCACTTTGTAAACCCTCCTTTTTTACTTAATTATCAATCACATTTAATACGTTTTTTTTTTTTTTTTTTTTTTTTTTTTTTATTTTAAAATTTAGTTAAAAATTACCTACAATTAATAATCATTAATTTCTCTATAATTATTTGATTTATTAATTATGTAGATATTTTCATTGTCCCATAGATTATTTTCCATAGAATCATCAACATGAATTTGTGTTTCTACATAATTACAAGTCTTTGTAATTAAATCTTTTCATCATCCCATATATTACTTTCCATGGATTTATCCACAAAAATTACGTTTCTACAATCATAATTACAATTAAATACAATGTTTCAAAATATTTACCAAAACTACTTAATATTGAGTACAATTCCATAATTGAATTTTTCATTGTTGTTTTTTATAAACCCACTTTAATGCTAACACAACAAAATTTCAACATAATAAAAATTAATAAATGCATAATATTTATAAATATATTGGATTTCTTAAATTAGACTTTCAAATGAATACTCATAAAAATTTCATTAATTATGTGTGTTGTTTATATGAAAAAACCCTTAAAAAATTTGAAAACACTATTAAATTTATCATACAAAATCAAATATTATTAATAATATGAAACGTTGTCACACATAAAATATTAATAAAGAAAATTAAAAATACTATTAAATTTATCATATAAAACCAAATATAAAAAACTAAATATTATTAATAATATTAAACATTGTCACACATAAAATATTAATAAAATATACTAATTACTAAAAAGTAATAATCTCTTTAAATTCCAATACTCTATTACATTCCTTTGAGTATTATTTGTTATATTGAAGTAAACTAAAAGAATGTAGGTGCAAGTTTATGAACTTTAACAGAGAAAAATAATAATTCAAGGACATAAGTGTCCATCTCCTTTGAAAAATAGTTAGCCATAGCAATAAATGACACCAATCAAAGATTAACAGATGAAAATTTTTAACTAAAACTAAACCTTTCTCATTCTAAAATTAGAGAAACACAATTAGTTATATCTATAACTAACACCAATTAGAGGTTTACCAATGATAAATTCTTTTGGATTTGTTGTTTTAATGATATATACATTTTTTATAAAAAATGTTTCAATTTAATATTATTGTGATATATTTTTTACTCCAAGTGGTTATAAATTGAAAACAACAAATTTAAAGGAATTTTAGAATGAAAGTTAATAAAATCACCATCTCAAAATTTTTTTCCAAAAAAAATAGAAATTAAGTGTTATAACAACTTTTCTCTCATAAAATATATGAGTAATATAAAATCAACCATTTTGAAATTTTAAATATAATTTCTCCAATAAAAAGTTTATACATATATTGTTTAACACATACTCTTTGAATTGGGGTAATTAGAAAATTCAAGATGATGATTTTTTTAGTGATCAAATAGTCTCAAATTATGTGGTATGATATTATTTGAACAAGTATAATATCCTTGAATTGATGGATAAGATTTTACTTTTTTACTTGTACCAAAATATTATTTAAAAAAAAAAAATTGATATAAAAACATTTTGAAAATAAACATAACATCTTGTATACAACTTCAATGAAAAGGTTGAAAAGATTAAAATACTTTAAGTAATAGATGACCCGTTGTACTTTTAAAAATATTTACTTATTCAAATTGGGAACGAATTCAACCATTTAAAAAATAATATTATTTCATGATCATTATGATCTTAAAAATATGTGAATGCATGGTCATGGATGATTTTAATTATATTTGTTCATTCAAATTGGAAATGTGTTTAACCATTTTAAAAATATTCTTTCATGATAATGAATTAACGAGTCTGGTTTTGAACATTCAAAATAATTAAACTTAGATATAGTTCTAAAACTATGAGTACATTGAGTTGGATATTAACTAAACCAATTTATTTGGTTATAATTTTCAAATTGTAAACGAATTAAACCATTTTAAAATTATTGATCAAATGAGTTCTTTCTAACTCTTTTATTTACTTTTTACTGGGTTATGGGTGGCTCCACCCCCTTTCACATTTCAATTGTTTTGACATTATTTCATTTTATATTTATATTGAATATAACAACAAGGGTAGACTATGGCTCTGGCCTACTTGTTCCCTTGAGAGGGTTCGTTCCCATGGTGTATGTCTTGCACCCTTCAAAAGGGTCATGGCCATGGTATGTCTTTCACCCTTCAAAAGGGTCATGGTCATGGTATATGTCATGTGACCTTTGAAAGGTTATAACCATGCATTTGAGAAGGGGAATCCAGGTTCTATTAATAAGGCATAATCTTGAATCCCTTACACAACATGTGTTTATTTTTGTTGATGTGTTTTCCTGGAAACCATCAACTAGGTGATTGGGGTGCATATTTTAAACTATGCTTCTTTCAAATGGAGACCAAAATTTTAAATTTGGAAAGTGCTAAATAACCTCTACTTGTTGATTATGAAGACCCAACAAGTTTTAAGAATTCTGAACCAACTTTAGTATTGCACTTCTTCTTCAATAAAGGATAACACAGATTGTTTCTCTTTTGAACAAAAGAGAAGGAAAGAAAACGATACTAAGAAGAATTAAATTGTTTGTTTCCATATTCTCATTAAATATCCCTATGTGTCAACTTCATCTAGCATTTTACAGAATAAAAAATAGAGGTCATATTCCCAAGATGTTGCCATTTTTCTCCATCTTCCAAAATACCCCAACACTTAGTCATTTACCACAACTTGATTATAAATAGAACAAGATGGAGGAAATAAGTCCATAAAGATAGATATATTTCTAATAGAGTTAGTAATTTACCACGTTCATGAAGAACCCAACACTCTCAAATTTGTGCGAAGATTACTTTGTGTGAAGATTCTACACTTCAACCTTTCTTTCGCACAACTTATTTCTCCACACAACTATATCAACACTTAGTTTATTTTCCAAGCTATTTTTACTAATATTTACTAAGTGTTACACTCCCCTCTTATTTTTCCACAACCCTATTTCTTCGTATTTACACTTAATTATTTTCTCATTCATTTTTCTAAGTTTTATTCCCCTCCCCCCTCCTTTGACATATTTTGACATGTGGCAATGAAGTGGACCTATCATATTTGGACACATGGCAGTGAAGTGGACCTATGTTTGGGTGACACTTGGAAGGTATGGGTTGGACATGGATTACTGAGAAATGACTTGGCACGATGACTGGGGGATGAGGTGGAAACCAAAAGTTACACTATGTACAAGTTACAAAGAGTTCCATGGCTCTCTCTACTTCACACACAAATAATATGGGATGTCATTTTATTTATAAACATGATATGAGAGACTTCCCACAATGCACGTGAGATAAATAGGAAGGACTTATAAATCAAGGGCTAAGAATCCATTTAAAGAATAGATCAATGATTGTTGAGTGCCTATCTTCCTGAGGCAATAAATTTTGATCCTAATGTCCAAATTGAGCAAATGAGTGTTCATTGGAAATATAAAAATGTGAAGAATAACCTGTAAATGGTTTTCATGGTTTAAATTATATCTAGCATTCCCTAAAAATCAAAATTAAGTCATGACTATTTTAGTCTTGGCAACTAATTATTTTTGGAAATTGGTTTATTAAAATAAATTTATGAACTTCTAAAGTGGGTCCTAGTTGATGGCACAGATATCTAAGTTCATATTTACAAAGGGGAAACTAAAACCCTAACCCTATCCCTAAAGAATCTTCAAGAATATGAATAGAAGATTATAAAATAAGTGAAGAAGAATATTCAAAGGGGGAGCAATTAAGAGTTTCATTAGTGGTGGTTTCTAGATGGAAACAAGTTTTTCCTTTCCAAGATTTTGTGAATTATTTTGGTTAAATTTCCCCCTCATTTTTCCTTTTGTTTGATTCTTTCCATAAGGTTTTCCATGTATGTTTAGCAACAAGAAGATACATGTTTGATAATCTTTCTCTAAATTATTCCAATCATTTTTAATGATATTTCAGGTCCATGGGAGAAAAATCCCGGCTTATAAAAAGCAAATGCAGTATAACTTTGATTTATGTAACACCCATCCTGATACTTAATGACAACGCTAAGGATGTAACGTAAATAACTAAAATTGGTAAAGAATTTTTACTCTAATTTAAAAATGCGCAATACAATCATTTTAAGAATAAAATAATTGATTAAAGACAATCATGCATGCACCTTAATTTAAGTTAAACAAGATGTACTAGACTTGTTTTATGGAAAAATATAAGGACATAAAATGGAAGAGCTTCGACATTTAACTATCTATTAATGGTTGATCATCCTCACTTATCTTCGACATTTAACTACCTATTAATGGTTGATCATCCTCACTTAATTCTTATAAATTAGGATGATATAATATCACAATATATTTAGGGAAGATTTTTTTTTCTTTTGGACAAAGAATTTCAGTAACTATCATCATCATCTAATACTAATTGTTCATTTGTTTACATCTAAATTAAAACAACTGATAATTCTGAATATGGCAATTTATTATTCTAACCATTAATACATAACGCTTAAACTATAATCCAACCTAAAGTACTCATTCACATTTAGGGTAATTCTTAACCTAGCATATATATTATAACAAGAGCATAACCCAACTAATTCTATTTAATAATAATTAAAAACTAATATTATTATTGCTTATTACATTAATATTAAGAAGATCTTTTAAAGACCCCTCCATAAGTCAGGGTCGACTTTTTTATTTTCTTTTTAGAGTTCATAATCTAATTCCTTTATGCATAGTGTTATAATGTACTTCCTACAAGATCAACTATTTTTTTTTTTGTATAAGTTAGTATCTATATATTACCTGTCATAATCAAGGGAAATATACAATTTGATGGTTCTCAGTGCTAGAGCTTGAACTGCTTCGAAGGGAAACCAATCCATCCCTTTAAGAACAAGTAGGCTATGAACCCATAGACTTATTCTAAGTTTTGGAGCCTAGAATGCCTCGTAGGGAAACCAGTACAACCCTTTAATCGAAGAAAGACTGTAATCATGAAGACTAGTTTTAAAAGAAACATTTAACTATCTAGACACTATATTTCCACGCAGGGCATAACCAAAAGAAAACTGCTAGACTTGGGATAAATAAATAACATAAAACCGATAATATTGAAACCTATTTCCAAGGGTCATGGAATCTGGCCTGGAGGTCGTGTCGTGTCCTTCAACAAGAGAATCCCAACATTGCCCACCACAGGTGAAACCATTGTCGCTGGACTGGCCTATGAAGTGAAGAGGGAGTGAAGAAGGGTAGTCACACACTCCCCCCGACGATCCATTAATTCCATATTGAATATCATGTCTACCATATTATGGTGCGGTTTGAAGACCAGGTCATACAGAATGTGCACAATGTCAAAAAGATGCACACATTCCTCACATGGATGGCTGGTCGTAGTTGGTATGGGAATGTGATGCGCTGCTTTCTTGGTTAGCCGAAGGTGCGTATCATGCTCCACAAGAATTGGCCTATTCGCAACAAGATCGATGTGGGGTAGAGCCATGTCCTTACCAAGATGAGAGTTTACCTTGCAGGGAAATTGAAAATGTAGAGCTGACAGAGCATGGGGTTGTGTAGAAGTGTTAGAGGTGGAGGGGATATCTCAAAATGGCCCAGGAGCAAAGCTCGGGGAGTTTCCAAAGATGTCGAACCATTCAACCGAGTAAGACCAAGGAGAGTGAGGAAGTACCTATTCTCCCAGGCCAGTAGAATAAAGCGACAAAGAAGAACCTCCAAAGTTGTTGTGGGAGGATCCCCTTACTGATCTATGCACCATTTGGCTAGAGGAACAATACCGGGTAGATCTGTGCTTAGGGATACCATGCTGGCGGGGAATAACTAGAAAGGAAATAGACCCTATGGGAGCAGAGGAAAGAAAATGGTGTTGGGTGAGGACGTAGAGCAAATTTAGGAATTGAGCAGGATGAAGGAGAAGAATGCACTTAATCCTACATGCATTGATCAAAACTATGAGTGCATGAGATGACATACTCGTTAATACAGCCATCGCCATTAAAAATGGAGTGAGGTGAGAGTACATATACATCGCCAAAAGTACGCAATAGGAATATTTCCCATGGGGGGATGATTTAATATGGGCCTGGGATGCCATGGTGCACGCTAAGTGGTAGCTCCAAGTCCCATCCTCCCAACCACCACAATTAACACTCTTAGTTGTGTGACACCCCATCCGGGTAGCGATCAACATGTGCAACCAGGTTGATGCAATCATTGAGGATAGGATGATTAGGCTGACTAAGTGGAGCACAATCTAAGTCCTCCCCTTCTCTTTCCACTTCAACATTAAGCCAGCATGTCAAAAAATTGGATAGCATGTCTTCAAACATGTGAGGGGATAAAAGAAACTTGAGGCTTGATGAGGGACTTGAGTTCTTGAAGAGAAATGGTGAGGCACCAATAAGGTGAGATCTTGTCAAGGTTAGATCCATTGAGAATTTTTGCAAGCATATTGAGGATGATTTGAGAGTCCCCTTCCACAATCATTTTAAGGAACCCCATGGAGAGGCCCATCTGCAGGCCATTGATGAGACCCCAAAGTTTCGTCGAGTTGTTGGTATCATGCCCAATGTTTCCTGCTATGATACGAATGATGTTGCCATGACAGTCCCTGATGACTTCTCCATACCCGACTGAGCTGGGATTACCCTTGGAAGTGCCATCAAAGTTGATTTTGAGGAATCCCTGTGGTGGAGGCATCCAATGGATGGGGATACTCAATGATGCATGGAGGGTGGGGTTGGGGGGGTGAATGGACACACTAGCCATATTCTAGTGGAGAAGGATGCATTTTTCATGAGGTGGGCATGCCATCTCCTCCTCTGTCCAATTCTGCAGGTAAATTGTTTCTTGAATATTTCCATGAATCTTGCTCCAAGCCCCTTTCCAGTCTAGGTGTGTGGATTTGAAAATATGACCGTTCCTTTCCTTCCAAATGTGATAGAGGATGAAACCTATAAGTAGTTTCTAGATACGATTAAGGATGGGTGACTTGAAGGATCTGTCCCTCCATCTTGTCAGGGTTGCAATGGGGTAGTCGCAGACTCTGTTCGAGGTGTGCATGATTTGAGCGCATTATCCCATATTTGAGAACTGAATGGAAAAGAGTTCAATAAATGGAGTTGAGTATCTTCTGTTTTCATGAAGAGATGGTAGATCGAGGGTCTAATAAATCCACGCCTCCTTAAATAATCCCAAGTTAAAATGATTTTGTGAGAGACTAAACAGAGGAAGGCGTAGAGCTTTGGCCAGAGCCTGGCTTCCCAAATTTTCTTCCAAATGGGTTCCTTGGGGAGAAATTTGAAAGAATTTTGGAGTCTGTAAGATTCCTTGACTGTGAAGGTTCCTTTTGGGGAGTGTCCCCATTGGAGGATGTCCCTACCTCACCAGATCATTATTTTTCTTTGATTTAGCTCGTTGATCTAGGGTTGAAGGTGTATCTCTAGGGGGACATGAAGATCCACCCAATTGGTTTTCCATTGATGCCAAGTATCATGCTGAGAAGTTTCCATCCAATAATTAGTCACTAGCTTAAGACAAACTATAACCGTTAGTCTGGAAATTGATTACAAGAAGTTGATGAATGAGAGTGGGTAATTGCTTCCATGAGTCTTTCCAAAAGGAGGTGCTTTTGTTGTTTTGGACTTCCCAGAAGGCATGGTCACTGATAATATAACTCTTCATCTTGGTTGCATTCCATATTAGTGACCTCATTTGTTTCTCATTCCATCTTATCAATTTCTCTTTGATGATTCCATGGGTGTATTTTTTGTGCCACGACTAAACCCAACAGTCACCTATCCTTGTTAGCCATCTCCACCAAATTTTGGCATTGAGGACTTTAATGATCTTGGCTGGATCTCTAAGACCAAGGCCTCTAGTGAGCTTAGGCTTGCATAATTTTTCCCATCTTACGAGTGCCCAATGGTTTCCTTCCTTAGTACCCTGCCATAGAAATTTTCTCTGCATATTCCTTATAGCTTTGAGGATAGAGCATTGGGAAGCAAGAGATGAAACGGCATAGATGGGGAGAGACTGAAGGATGGATTTAAGGAAATTTAGATCACCAGGTAAATTCAGAGAAAGGAATGTCCAGGAGGAGATCCTGTTCTTCATAGAGGATAAGATTTATTCCCAAGAGAAAGTCTAAAGGGTCTTGTTAATGAGAGGAATGCCTAGGTATTTGGATAGAAGGGAGCCCTGAGTAAACCCAAGGATATTAGTGATGTGGATTTGGACAACCCTGGGGGTGTTGAAAAATTAAATTTGATATTTTTCCTTGTTGATGTCCATGCCCGATGCCGCACAAAAGTCATGCAAGATAGAGAGGATGTGGTGGGCTTCCCAGAAGGTGGGGGAGCCCATCATGAGGAATTGACTATGTGAGACATGAGGATGGATGTCATGCAAGTTTAGCCCAGTTAAAGAGTCATCAATAATGGAAGATTTGAGGTAACGACTAAGACCCTCTTCCACGATGATGAAGAGAAAGGGAGAGAGTGGGTCCCCTTGAAGGATTCCCCTAGAGGGTGAAAAAGGTCATGAAGGCACTCCATTGACTAAAATGGAAACGAAGGATGAAGAGGTGAGGTTGAGAATCCAGTTGAGCCATTCTAAATCAAAACCAAAATCCAGAAGCATAGAGAGAATATACATCTAGCTTATTTTAGAGAAGGCTTTTGAAAGATCAAGCTTTAGAAGCATACCTGGGCTTCCCATAGATTGGAGAGAATGGATGGATTCATGCACGAGAATGACACTATCTAATATTTGTCGACCTTCAACATATCTTGATTGCTCCAGAGAGATGATAAAAGATAGGATATGCTTGATTTTGGGAGAAATGACCTTTGTGAGTAGTTTGTAAATGACGTTGTAGAGGGCGATGGGTCTGAATTGCTTGGGATGAGATGTCTGCTCCTCCTTGGGGATGAGCATCAAGAAGGTTGATTGAGGGATGGAAGAACTTGTTTCAATTTCCTGGAGTATTCAATGATTTCCCAGACCTCCTGATGTAACATAGGCCAACAGTGGTGAAAGAAGTCAGTAGTGAAGCCATCAGGTCTTGGTGCTTTTCCTATCGGGGTGGAAAGCAGCACCTGATTGATTTCTTCAATGGTGATCAGCCAAAGGAGGGTGCCATTTTGATCACTAATAATGATTCTGGGAATATGGTCAATAATTTTTCTGATGTCATCCAGTCTATTTTTGGTAGTAAGTGACAAGATCATGCTCCAGATCCTCATGTGAGTGAAGGATGAGCCCTTGATCCAAAAATAGTTGGGTGATGCAATTGTGGTGTCATCATTGAAGCATGGAACGATGGAAGAACTTTGTATTCCACTTGCCTTCCTTGAGCCATTGAATACAAGACTTTTGGCACCAGAATATCTCTTCTTGAGTGTGCCGTTCATTCAATTGTTTCTTGATGGTTTCCTCCTACTCCCTCAAATCCTCTATGAGCCCCTAATCTCGAATCTGTTGTTGCAATAGATGCATATACCTTTTCAGGTTTCTTTGAACTTCAAAGATGTTTCCAAAGTGGTATTGTTCCACCATTTGAGGTGCTTCTTAAAATTTTTGAGTTTATGTTGAAATATATACATGAGAGAGCCATGATGGATGGACGATTCAAGCCACCATGTGTGGACATTGGATTGGAATTCTAGATGCACCAACCATAATTTTTTGAATTGAAAAGGTTTTCTCTTAGGGGAGCCTTTGATATCCATCCATAGTTGTATAGGAGAGTGATCAAATCCAACACCATTGAGGACACTTGTGTTCAAGGTAGTTCCATCCAAAATGAGTGGCTCGAATATGAGGAAACAATCCAACTTGAAGACCACATTTTGAGATCCTGAGTGACGATTTGACCACATGAGAACACCATTGGAGGTTTCCAGATAAATTAAGCCTAGGTTGTCAATAAATCTTGAAAGTTACTGCTGTCATTGTCTAGTCACCGAATGCCCCCTTGCTTCTCTTCCAGAGTTAATATCATGTTTAAATTCCCCCTAGGACCCATCTTTGGTGTTGGGTAAGGTTTCCTAGATTTTCTAGATTGTGCAAGAAGAATGTATTTTCGCCTGGAGTGGCTGGTCCATAAACATTAGTCAAAAATCCCCCTTTGTTGGAGCCAATGACCTTATATTCTGCCAAGATGGTCCATATGGAGGTGAAGAAATTGTCCAGAATGATGGTATTAGGTTTCCATAGTATGGCTAGTCCTCCAACAGATCTAGACGCATCAATTTCCATGGAGTGATCATGTTTCCGACATCTGGTGAAGATTTGGTCTACCTCTGTCCCAAAAAATTTGGTTTCTTGAATAAAGACAATGTCTCGTTGATCTTCCATAATCATATTTCATATTAGACACTGCTTACTTCGTCCATTGAGGCCCTGTATATTCCATGAGACAAGATCCATGATTAAGATGGGGGGAGGGGTGGAAAACTATCTGAGATCAATTATATATGGCCTAAGTTGACCATGTAATTTTTGATTTCTTGAATGAGTTGTTTTGTGGATTTTCTTCCCCTCTTATTTTCATCCTTTATGTCTTTGTGTGTGTCCTTCATAGAGTTTCATTGGATTCCCAATCCTGAGTTGGGTCTTGCAGTCTCTCTTGCAGAGGAGTTCATAAAGAACTTATGAACTTTGCGCAATTGATCCCGCGATATTGTATAAAGTTCTTTCTTCTTGTAATCCTGCTCCAGATGTATTAAATCTACTCCAACCAGTTATTGTTCATATAGCTCCATCTCTAGATCCCCATCATCGATGACTCTATCCTTCATTTCCACTGGGATAGAGGGAGGAATAGGAAGAACTAGTTCTAGTATGGAAGTTTCCTTTTCTTTCCCTTTGGTTGTGTTGTTGGTGTGCCCTTCAGTGGGAGGAATGTGCGGGGGTTTGGTTTCCTCCAAAGTGTCCTGGAGAGCATCGAAAGAGTTGCTGGATGAGGGATCCTTTGTAGTTAAAGGGGTCGACTTCCTCGGTGTTGGGAGATGCTTTTTATTTACCTGTGTGAAGCCATATTTTGATTTATCAATAGATTGAGGCACTATTTTGGTGGCAATATTCAAAGGGAATTCCCTGAATAAATGCCCATGTTCATGGAATTTCCAGCAACATAATGGAATGTGTTCATAATCAATAATCTGGGACCATTCCTCATACTGATATTCCATAGTTATTTATCTTGGTAGTGGTTTGGTGATGTTTATATAGACATAGATTCGTGCATAGGATGCATATTTCCTTTGACTGGTTGTCTCAAAGGCTTTGATGTAATCCCCAATGGTGTTTCATATCCCTGCTAGTATTTATTCTAACTATAACTCTTGAGGTAAGGAGTAAATGCATATCCAAACTAGAGCATGTGAGAAGTATTCCTTCTCATGGAAAAAATTCTTTGTCTAGAATCTAAGAAAAAGTCTGGCCAAGTTGAAGAAGTAAGGCCCTTTGTCAAACACCCGATTCTGATCCTCTAAGTTATGAAAAATGATGGTGAAGAAGCCCTTGGATATGGTTTGTAGGTCATACTGACCCTTTGATCATTGCCAATGATGAATCCACTTGACCAGGTCCCGTTCATATGGCAAGAGGCCCAAAATTTTTCCCACCAAGGCATAGTCTCTCATGTACTACTTCTAATCCTTGATTCTACGGGTGGTTATGACATATTTGGGAGTTGACAACACTTGTTGAATGCATTTTACTGTCTCCCAATTGCGAGATGCTTTTGAATGGGTAGGAATTGGGTCTATTTCCATGGATTTTCCCTTAGCTAACCCATTTTGAAGCACCTCCTTGCGGATATGCAGAGGGGATTCGAAGGCTGGCCATAAGTTGATGTCGTTGTTTGGATTGGAAGAAAACGCAGTGTAACACAACCATGATGGGGCATAAAAAATTTTGATTTTCTTAAATGACAGATTCTCTATCCATGGCTTCTAATTTGGGAAGTCAGGGAACTAGTCCAACCTCTCGGTCAAGGATCTCTGATTCTGAAGTCAACGACTCTTTGAGACCCTAATGGTCTCACTCTATAATTAAACATAGATTTTGACTTTCAGGTACAGTTCTAATGGCAACCGCAACCTTCCCTTCGTGCTTGGGAAATCTTTGAGTTTGAGCGCTAGCCCCTTTTCTGATAAAACCCTCCTTGAGGCGAACTTAGGAGATAACCTCACATAAACACACAATTGTGGGCGTGGTCGAAGGTGGTTTGAAACCAAACTACCTTTTGACCCACAACTCTCCTCGAGCCTCCATGTGTCCTTTCTTCAAAAATGTGGTTTGGATTGCAACCCACCCTCAAATTTTTAAAGTTCATGCATCTCTAATCCCTATAATGCTATGGGACCATCGATCTCACAATATTGATGGTTCCTCTGAAATGACAACTCATATCTATCCCTTTCAAAGTTGCAGATCAGATCTGACCTCTTGCAAATCATCGACTATGATTTGTTTCAGAATTTTGGACTTCAGAATTCTCAAGTCTCAAACTTTCATTTCTTTCATACATCAATATTCCAGAGTTGATGATTTGCATACACCTGTCCTTCTTATTCAATGACTCTACCTCTGCTTCAGGGGTTTGACCTTTCAACTAGATCAACAATCCTACGGCCCCTTTTCTCGATCAACGGTTGAGATTTCCTTTAGGTCTCTGGACTTTTGAAATCTCAAATATCAAACATCACTTCCCCTCCAAGTAAGTGGATTCCTACTGCATGTCCACTTGAATCGGACATTTGAGGATTTCTTCAGGTCTTTACCCGAAATCTACAGATTTATGCCACCTGTCCTCTTGATTTGATCGTTGTGAATTACTTCAGGACTTTACCTGGAATCCACCGATCTACACCATGTCTCTTCTGGATTAGATGGTCCAGATTCACCTCAGGTGATCTGACGCTTGATATTTACTTCAGATAATCTGACGATTGAGATCTACTTTAGATGATCGAACAATTGAGATTTACTTCAGCTGTCCGGCTCTCCAGACTTCATGGGTCTCAAATATCAACTGAAAAATATCGAACAAATTTCTCTGGAGTCGACGATCCATCACCATGCGTCCATCTAGATTTGGTGATTCAGATTCACTTCGGGTCCTCAGGGTTCGGGAATCTCAATTCTCAACTAAAACTCCAATGCGATTTACTCGAAGCTTGTGATCTATCACCATGTGTCTCTATGGATCTAACGGTTCAAAGACCTTCATATCTTCGGCTCTTTGGCTCTTCGGTGCTTTGGCGCTTCGACACTCCGGCCCTTTGGCGCTTTGGCTCTTCAGAACTTCAGTTCTTCGACTCTCTGGCTCTTCGGGCTTCAGGATTTTCAACTCTTATGCACCCATTTCTTCGAAGTGATTTTACCCGAAATACACAATATCGTGACACATATTCCCCTGGCGATCAATGACCAGGATTTACTTCGGCTGTTTTTCCTCCTCCTTGTCCACAAACCTCTAAAGTTCTGGATCTTACGTGACGTATCAACCCTGATGTTGGACGGTTCTGATTGACTTCTAAACTTCGAGACTTCACAAGTCCACTGTCCTGTGCACTTTTAAAGGGTTAGGCCTCATGCACTTTCCTTGGGATCCAACGAATGTTGGTCCTCGCACTTAGATCTGGTGACCCGGATATGATCTCCTCCTACGCACTCTTCAAATTGTTTCGACGTGGATCCCAATGGTACAGATCTTTCACAATGCTCGATCCAACAGTCACTATTTCTCCTCCTCCTGAGCTTTCGCTTTCTTCCCTGAATTGGAATATTTCAGATGTTTCAAAGGTCTCGACCTTCGATTTACTTCCTACAATCTCTAATGCATGGGTCTTGACTTCCGCTTCCCTCCTAATCTTATGAACTTGAAACAAGTTCTCCTCTTGGACCTCATCTGTGCTTCTAAAAAGCGCTAGTCTCTTCTAAGCTTGGTCCTTAAGGAATTTTGAATTCCCACGTACTCCTTGTGTTAATATTCTCGCATCAGATCAATGGTCCATGACCTTCCTTGATCCAATGGTCCATATCACATCGCAACTTTGGGTTTTATAATTTTAATCGCACCAATGAACGATTCTCCCATCACGTGAACTCCTCACTCACAGATCCGACGGTCAAGGTGGGTCCCAATAGATCCTTGGATCTATGGTCCAAATTGCATCGTGACTTTAGGTTTCAGAGGATCCATCCCCTTCACGATGTTTACCAACATTTGTCGATCTTGCGAAGACTGAAGGAGTCGAGGCATTAACGTTTGCACTCCTTCTTCCAATCTAGCGGTTGCGACAGACCTTGGATCCTCCTGAAATATCTCGTTCGTTCATCTTCCAAACGAAAGGATATTCCCTTTTGATACTTGAATCTCACTATCCTTCCCGATGTTTGTCAGTTATGAAGGATTTAAGAGTGTTGCACTCTTTCTCCTGAACTTAATACTTAGAAGGATCTTCTGCACAACTCTTGCGCTCCTTCATCAAGTCTAGAACTTAAGTGGTTCTCCATCTTTTCTTTCCTTGCAGAGAGCCTATGCATATCTACACTACCTCTCCTGATCTTAATAAACTCCATCCTCGAAGAGACTCAGAATGACTAGGAGGGTCGACATGCATACATGAAACTATGCCCATAGTCAACGAACTCGCATTTCGTGGCTCTAGCTTAAGCCACGATAGGACGAAAGCATTTATGAGTATAAAAACATGTCCAATCATACAATTTCCTACTTTCCTAATTACACAATCAAGAAGACACAAAAAGGGTACAGTATAAATCATTAAGTAAACATATCCATCCTTGCAACATTCATAGGATATACAAATTTAATTCACAATACCACTTAAATACAAAAGATATGCGATTAATTATCTATTATAGGTGGTAGCCAACTGATTGTGGGTTTTCGTCCTTCCACCCAACCATAGGCTTAGAGGAATTGATTCTTAACACTCTGGCCACCCCCATGCCAAGCCATGATATCACTAGGGAACTCTCGCACTTCTCAAGGATTCTTTCTTTGTTTCATATTATGATAGGGTTCCATTCTCTGCAAAATTTTAGAGATTTCCTTCTCTGTTATGGCCCTGAGCGAGGTTTATTAGATGCTCACTCTGCATCAAGCTTGCAGAATTATGTTCTTCATATCCTGGAGAGCTCTCACATTATCCTTACCAATTTTCTTATATATTTTCCCCAGGATGGTTCTCGACCCATCCCGCTCCTTCTTTCAGAAGGTAACTCGGGTTGTCTTGGTCTATCATACCCAGTGGTACTTCAGGCCAACATTCTACAGTCAGGCCATGCTTCAATTCATGGGAGTGGTTGATAATTCAACCATTGGTCCTTTCTTCATTGACTGGTTTCTCTCCTTGGGATTCGAAGGAGATTTATTATCCCCATCAAGGGAAATTTGGGGTTATTTGATATAATGAGCCCTCTCTTATAGTTTTCACATTCTTTCCTCTAGTGATATCATGGCTAGTACTTTCAAGGATTCACCCCCATAGTCAGTTATTGGGAACTCAAACAATAATACATTTACAATGTCCACATGCCTTAGCATGGTAATCCTATTTTATGATTAATTACAAGCTGGGGAAAACATGGATGTTACAATACCCTCCCCATTAAAGGAACACCGTCCTAGATGTTCTTCCTCAAAACACTTGTCAAGCCTTTCCCATTCAGATGTTTTAGAAATATTGATATTTCTTTCTCGGTCAGGTTCTGTTTCAGACCCTTAATATCTGTCACTTGCTTTCAATAATTCTTGGAAAACAAGAATATTAATCATAGTCTCATGTGATAACATTGTATAAAAATTTCTAGGAATTTTTTTTCTAATCTTAGCACAATAATTATCTGCGTAGTTTGTGGATTTGTATCCACATGGTTGTTTGTTATCCAGGCTCATTGTTTTTCCTTGACATACCCATTGGGTGCATGATCCCCATCAATAGTTTACAATAACTATCAAGTTTTCATCTTCCTTGTGGTCACTCACCCTCTAGGCCCAGGCTCAGGCATCCCCTTCTCTTCTATACAATCCCTCGGGTGATCCATCTTCCCTTATCAAGGTTTTCTCGCACAAGAAGAACTACCCATCGTGTGCATGATCCCAATCAATAGTTTACAAGAACTATTAAGGTCTCCTCTTCCTTGCGGTCACTCACCCTTCAGGCCTAGGCTCAGTTATCCCCTTATCTTCTATACAGTTCCTTGGGTGATCCATCTTTCCTTGCCAAGGTTTTATCACATAGAAAGAATTCCAAAGACTCTATCGAGTCTTAAACTCAAGGCATCCGTCAAACTTGCTCTGCCGAGGCATCCCTCCAACTTGTGTTACCTCAATACAACATATTCTAGGTGATCATGGCTTACCAAGTGGTTCTCATGCCTCATCAGTAGCCATTTTTCATGCTTTTACAGCTTGACAGCCTTCCAGCTCAGCTAAAGTTAGGGATGAAGGTTACTCTCCTTCTCCTGGCACTGTTATAATCCTATAATTTATAGGATCAACTGCTGATTGTAATTTTGTTTCCTTTAGTGTTTTTGACTTGCATATATTGCTGCATTCTACAAAAGAAAAAAGAAAAGAAAAAAGAAAGAAAAAAGAAAGAAAAGAAAAGAAAAAAAGGAATAAAAAATGAGAAAAATAAAAAGAGGGCGTAAAAGAAAAAAAATGATAAAGCCCCATGAAATGATAATGACTTGATCCATACAGTTTAAACATGGCCAAGTCCTTTTAAATTTAAGTAGTTAGGATTAGTGAATAAGCTTGGCTATACTGTCTAATCTTAGCCAAGTAAATTAGGTTATCTAGTGAATAAATTTGACCAAACAGTCTAATCTTGGTCAAATAACCCCAGGGTAGAGTATTTTCTTAGCCCAATAGTCTAAGTTGGGCCAAAGGTGCAAGTGAGTAGGTTAGGACATAGGTTAGTTAGTTTCTCTTCAATAAAATATGTAAGACAATCGATTAAAAATGCATGATTTTGATGGTGAAATGTTTTTCTAACCCCATGGTGGAAAAAGCTAGGAAACAATGCACAAAACACATAAAAAGGTCATTAAACCTAAGTTTGGCCTCATATAATGAAATGCACTCCAGAGATTAAAGATCGAGCCTAGATCTATGACTAATCTTTCGACGCCTAGATCTACGGCTCTGAAAAGATTCTGGACCCCCCCGACCATTATACCTTTAATGGTGGGGGGAGGGGGGGGGTCTGAAACAGTGATTAAAGTGTGCACTCAGATCTACGATCATCCTGCTAGCATGCAAATGGACAGTCCACAAGATATTCCAGACCCCCCCCCGACCA
>JZKD02S0611963.1:542763-558149 GCA_000966675.3 Picea glauca | reverse complement strand
ATCTTACCTCCCCACTCCAAACATTACTGCTTACCATTTTTCCAACTCACCACCGTCATCCAGAGATGTCACATCCCAAAACCACCCTTGCAAGTACCATTTCATGACCCGTCAACATGTCCCCTCCATCTAACCGTTACGGGTATGTTGGCAGCAATATTAGTCTCTATTTTTACAAGTTGCCTACATAGGGTTTTTAAAATTCTCATTACTCGTTGCAACCTTTCTCATTAAATGACACTATTATTTGTCTCTTTCTACGTACCTGGTTTTCGATTTCGTTTTCACGACTGCAAGCATGAAGACTCATAGCTGGAATTCATGTTTGATTTCGTCAAAGGGTTAATGTTCATATGGTTTATCGTCTATCATGAAAATGGTTGCTTCCATGGTTATCACCCCCTGGTCTCAAACACACCTTGGTAACATATGTATTAAACCACCACCATTTAGCATTTGACTATTGTTAATATGTTTTTGATTTATAAAATCTTTGATTTAATTGTTCATTTGACATATTGATTTTATTAAATCGTGGATATGCATATGATGGTTGTCAAGTGTTATGATTTTTGTGTGTACCATTAGGCCGAGGTGTCATTCCAAGTACAACGTGGTATGATTTGTTTGCATGGCCTCGATCTATACGATTTTTCCTCACACGCATAGCATTAACGCTCTTGCCTACCACTTCGAGCTCTTTTCGCATTGTGTTGGGGAAGCTCAGGGCAATGGCTCTGTGCTTGTTCTGTCAAACCCTATCGCCAAATCCCTTGTCGATTATGTGCTATTAGCCATGGCCCCTGTAGTGAGAATTGAGCCCAACGGTGTCCATACATTGTTATCGTTTGATAATGCCCGAGAAGACTTAGAGAGGAATGGCTGGCAGGTTTTTGTTTAAAAGTTTGAGGATTTTATTTAACAGTTGCTCAACAATTCGTGCTAACATTTGATGGTTGCAGAGCTAAAATAGGAGATGTCCAGCTTGAGTTAAATGAAGATTTCATTAGCCAAGCCACCAGTCTTCCATCCGTGGGACAAAAGTGGTTCAAAAACTCAAAGGTTGAGGAGGTTCCCTGGTCACTGTTGTTCACCTCAAGGAAGATTACCAGCTAGGACAGAGGTATGCCCGTTACATCTCTAAAACCTAGATGGCATGATATGTTGGCTATTGTCAAGTAGTTTGTTACCTGTGAGGGTAGATATGGTTTGGTTTTCTTATATCACTTGCGGTTGCTCATGATTTTTATCGATTTTCCCCTAAACATGCTCTATTTTCTCCTTCGAAGCTTATACAAAATGGAAAAACGTTTTAAAATGCAGAAATCTGATTCCAGCCTGTTCCACCATTGTTTGATCAAGATTATTATTGTTCATCAGTTGAAATTAAATGGTGATTGTTGGGATGCCTTCCTGTTAAGAAATGGTTTTGCTAGCAGTGAAATAGGACAAGTTGACAAGTCTATCATCATAGAAACCCTCGTCGAGCCTGCCATCCCTCCTCCTTCGCTCTTTCCCTGTGTGGAACCATCGACCTATGATGACACTACCCAACCCGACACTCTACCAGATTCGCATCCCAAAGGTGGTGTTAAGTTTGTTAAAAAGTCTACAAAGAAAAAGTGTAAAGGCAATGTTGATATCAATTATAAGGGTAAAAGAGCCGCACATTGGGTTTCACGATGTGCCCAAAATAAACCTAAGCCCTGTGCAGACCAAACAACAATTGTGTTGAGCGAGGATTCCGATTCGGAAATTGAACGGTTTCTAACTGAAGAATATCCATATTCGTATGGACTTTGCTCTGGTAAACCCTATGATTATGTGACAAACCTTCCCCCATGTCTTAAAGATAACCCCAACTTCCCTAGAATTAAACTCAACAGTGAACCTACAGGTCAAATGGAAAATTCCCCACCTGTTAATACCATCACTTCTAATACACAGTCTATTCAACCACAATGCAACGAATGTTAGTCATGGCTCGATAGGTATTACAGAGACGTGATTATACTTCAGTTTCAGATCAAATCCTTGGAAGACCAGGTGAACTTGCTAACGAAGGAGAATGGCAGACTGCAAAATGTAGTTCAAACCAATGATAAAAGACAAAAAACCACAGGATCTGTTGTTTTTAAGAACGTGGAAGCAGCCACTGCCATTGTAAATTCGAAAATTGCTTGATTAAGATGAATCCCTTAAACTGAGGTACATACGATTTCTAAAGAAGATTTGAATCGCTGGTGGCATCTCTCAGCATGCTATTTCTTTATGTGGTTTTAGAATAGGCTGTTAGTTTTGATAACAATGAGAATCTGGGAGGTTGCATCCCCCACAATTTTTGGAACAAATTTGATGATATCCACAGGAAATGTTTTGATCCTGTAGCCTATATAAATGTATTGTTTTGTAAACTAAGAACCATCACTGCCTGGGAGAAAAAAATATGGATTTATGATTGACAGACTTGAATGGAAGTGGATATTGGTACAACTTTAGCTTCGATATATCGTATTTTTATTCAAGTTTTGGTCATTTTGATTTGTAATTAAATTGTGACTACTTTAGATATCATGGTTTATTACAGATTGATGTGATGAAATTTATATGAAGTCTGTGTTTTATGTCCCTCATATTATATACAACAATTACTCTGTTCAAATTTCATGATTAGAAGATTAATCTTCTTTATTCAATGAGCAGTTATATACAAATTTCTACAGCCAGATTTATCTTAATGTGACCATTTGTAAAATCATAAAATTGGTGTCACTACTTTTCTTATATGTTCTGTCATTAGCATTCAATCATTACTGCTTCACATTTACGAGAAGCATTTGGAAAATCTGTTGCAGTTTACTTCATCAGACAACGAGATTGGATGCTATACACAGGATGAATATGGGATGCAATAATAGGTCAGTTTACTAGTTTAATGAATACAAAAACCTCCTGTAGCTAAATTTTTTTCGATTATCAATGATTTTTGTTTTCAATTAGACAGTTTTTTATTCCATTTCTTGTTTATAAACATTATAAGAAAATAAATAAATAAAATATTGAATGATAGCTTTGTTGTTGTTTAATAAATCAATCCATATTCGATTTTCGCAGATTTGGATTAAAATTTGCATTTTGTAAATATTACACATATATTAGAGATATGATCCTATAGATATATCGTAGAGCTATTTTATAAATATTAGTTAGTGAACTGTAAGTATATTGTAGATTTGTATATAGTTTCCAGCGAGTGTTTTTTATTAAGTTATCTTCTTTAGTTTTTTTTTTCACTTTCTTGGGACTTAGATCTGCTAATAGAACCGGTAAACCCATTGGAGTGTATTAATCCAAATAGATTGGGTTAAGTAGACAACCCCAGACTGGATTCACAACTCCAGTTGATGAGCAGTCAATTTCGCCCGTCAACAGGGTCATATCTTTTAAGTTTTTTCCCCAATCACCATTCTGCACATCAACGAGGCACACATGTCATATTTCCTTCACCCTGCCCCCTCACGCTCTAAAAGACCCGTTGACCATTTATTACTGGTCACATACCCGTTGTTCACCTGACCTGTCCTTTTTCACCCAACAAACACCCATTCACTAAATCCCAACCCCGTTTCGGTCATTTGCATTTCACTCACACTCCATGCCTATCAGAGACTCATTTTCCTTCGCCTCTGCAACATCTCATCCAACCTTAGATTTCTCCTACTAATGTGTGCTCAGTGTGCAGGTACCGGTGGAAATCAATGGTGCCCAAAAGTAAAAAGTCAAATGTGGAGGAAAATCCTTTTCTCCCACCTCCTATCGATCTCGACCACATCCCATTAGCAGACAAGGACTATTTAATGTCGGAAACCAAGTCCGATTTTGACTTCACCGAGCTACAGTCATGGCTTAAAGACACCTTCATCGACCAAAGCGATGAAATTGGGCTCTCGCAGTCAAGTTTCCCTCTGTATCTTTTTCCCCAAGTCTATCACTTTCCAAAATTCACTCTCAAATGCAAAGCGCACTACCTCCCTGATTAGACATCCATATTATATTCATCTGGAGAGACCTTTTTCCTTATTACACCCGAGGCCATCGATCAAATGACGTAGGTACCCAGAGCCGAACCCCATTCTCCCCTCACAATTGAAATTCTGACAGAAATGTATCAGAACCTGTCTTTTCACCAGAGAGCACAAATCTTTGAGTTGTTCCTCCCACAAGATGCCTAATTCCCTAAGAAGAATCCTCCCTATCATTCTTCCATATTTTCCAAGAAGGGAAATCATATTATCTTGAAACTATGTTGTTTGCTCAATTACTTCTCAGATGAATGGGTGGATGAACATATCCTAGGTTTCCTGTCCATTTTCTCTACTGAAGAGAAAGTTGCCACCCAGTTTGATTACAACGGTTTTCTGGCCAAGAACTTGCACGAGCAATTGGAAAATTTCCCTACAAAAGGCATGTTCCGGTATTCTTCAATACTGGCCTACATGTTTATGTTCTATAAAGGAGACAAATTTTTCTTTATCATGCAGAAGATGGAAAAGGACGGAAAACCACAAGCAATAACTCTATGGACATCGCTGCTCAGAAGAAACTCCACTCAGTTCAGTTTCAAACAATTCATCGAGTTTTTTATCACCCAGTGGTAGGCATGCTCAGTGGAATACCAGAACCAAGAATAAACGAGGAGATCCAAAGATTTTTTCACCTTTCAGATCTCGCAAAGACTGGGGACGGGTTCCTATACCAGAATCACACATAGATCAGAGTGTATGGGTGTGAACTAGCTCCATACAAATCGCCCAAGTATGTTCTTGTTTGAATATTTGCACTAGAGTATATTCGTCAAATGATAAATTCAGATGACATTCATTTTTTGTCTTTGAAGAAAAAAAAACATATGAGGATTAAAGGGAAAATAGGACCATTCATCTGCAACAGTCGAATTTCTGGGGAAGAGGTAGAGAAATTATTAAAGGAAATGAAATTCAACACCAATTTCATTTCACGTTATGATCCAAGTGGGGTCATTGTAGAGATGAGATCCAAAAACAAAAGTTCACCTTATGCTCACACCCTCAAACCAGAAATTGAAAAGTATGTGAACCAGACAGAGTGGTAGGCAAGTATTCTGGTAGATACTGAACAACTGAATTCTCCTTTAGTCTCTTTTTCACAGACTACCACTCCATAGGTACCAAAGGAAAAAAGGCCAAGAAAGGATGCTTCTCCTTCAATCACTAAGGTATCAACATAAGATTTTTAGGTATGCAACAAAAGACCCAAAACCACTCATGCCACTCACATGTCTGGTGAGGAAGAGCCTTACTTTGCGAGAGTGTTTGAGGGTAAACATCAGGTGGTGTCCACTTCTTCTTCAAAGAAGAAGACAAATATAGCTATGACCACCCAAGATCCACAAGGATCTGTACCTCTAAACATCTTCTAAAAATATGACATGATTAAAAAGAAGAACCAGATGTTGACCAACAACACTTATTCTCAGTTCTGGAAGAAAACCTCCACAACAAAAAACAAACTGTTGTCCTCTTTTGACACAGAGAAAGGAAGAATGCATCTAGAATTTATGCAAGAACAGGTGCCTCAACCCAAAGAGATCACTGACTACAAAAAGTAACCTATTGTTTTTGACACAAAACAAGTCCATCCAGCTGATCAGAAGGATTTTCACAGACAGACTGAAGAAATGGTTTTCTCCACCTTGGCACATGCTTCCTCTATGACAACGAATTTATAAATATCTCTAAACAATTTTCATACCCAATAGAAGTTGGAAACGATATTGTCTTTTGCAAAGGATAACAGAATAAAATCCTTAGAGGAGTTGGTGCTCAAGATTGGGTATGCTCCCTCAAATGTAAAGGCAGCAGAGGAGATGATAAAGAAAAAGAATGCTGACATTGCATCTCTGAGAAAACAACTGAAATTGCCACCAACAGAGGATTCACAAGCTAAAGAAATAACTAAGGCAGAAGATGAGAAAGAGGAACTGTTGAAGCTAATCATGCAACATAATGCACAGATAAAGGAAATGGAGGAAAAATTGGAAAGGTTAGTGAAAGAGAAGGAACAATCAACCCCGATGGAAGTCATTCCATTGAGTGCAGTTTCCCTTGCAGAAGTTAGTACAACAACTGTGCCTACGACCACTACAACATAAATTCCATCGACAACTCCATTGACAGCACTGGAAAAGACTGTGGAGCTAGTAAAGTCCATGGAGGAGATGACTCTGCAAGGAATAGAGATTAATAGGCTGAAAATGGAGTTGAAAAACTCCAGGAACTCAAGTCTTCCTTCCAAACAAGATACAATGTTGAGAGACAAGTATCAGAGAAGCTTAAGCATGAAATACAACAGCTCCAGAAACAAACAGTGGAAGGTAAGACATTAGTAGAGGGTAAGGAAAATCTCTAGACAAACATCTCCAACTCCATACATGAGATTTGGCCCATGGTGCAAATCATGTTCGAGAAACATGATCTGGTGCTAAAGAGTAGGCAGACCATCAATAGGATAAGAAGAGAGATGGGTGAATGCCCTCGGCAGCTAATGAGATCATCAATTTTCTGAGTTCAAAAAACAAGGAAGAGCTCGAAGAACTGAAAGTCAAAGACATAACGGAGACCATCATCGAAGTCAAAAGAGTGTTGACCAAAAGAGGATTAATGTTGCAGTTGGAAGAAAAATCTTAGAACATGGACACTGGAGTTCACTTATTTTTTAACAAGCTTGAGGCCTTACAGAAAAAGGGCCTTCCTGGCTTACTTGTCCTAAATGATAAATTGATGACTTTATCCGATTATAAGAAAAATATTGCAACCCAAAGACAGTTCCAAGTTCTCAGGGATACAGGGCAACATCACAGGCAAAGCGTTCTTGGAGACTTTGCAGCCTGAACTCTGCATACAACACAAAATCAATTACATTTTCCACACCAAGCCAAATTTTGCTAAGTATACCAAGATGGATGAAATCTACCACCAGCTATTGAAAGTTACCATCCCAAGTACACAAAGATGGGATGAGCTGTGCGAATTGATTGAGTAAAGATAAAGGTCTCGTCCAAATCAGCGTCCAATGGAGTCAAAGTCATATGAATGACTCACCAACAGTCTTCCCCAAAATCAACATGAAAGATTCGACACATCATCATTTGTTCCTATATTACTGCATCTTGTTAGATAGTTAGTTAGATTCAGGGTCTGCCACATCCTGATCATTAATGACAAGGTCGTTTGTAACTCTGATTATAAATATTTCAAACTTAGAAGTATTGAGGGTTGATCTTTACGCCCAAGCAAGCTGTAATCACTGTAATTTTTTCAAAAGATTATTCCAGTAATACAAAGAGATGTTTCACATGATTCATGCATGTTAGTTGTTGGTGAAGTTTCCCCTGTCTTCGTAAAACGTTTTCTTTCTTAGTTATCATGTTGTTTTTCTAATGTAATCTTTAAAAGAAGTTAAATTTGCAAAATTTGCCATTGCGTACTATGTTCTTAATCTTTTAGAGATTTAAATGTTTTCCTTCTGATGTTACAACAAAGAAATTATTAATTGCTTTTTTGTTTTAACTGATATCTCACCTTTTCAACTATTTATCATTTTATTCCTAATTATCCAGCAGTTGCACTACCTTTCCCTATAAAAAGAATCTTCTAAAAAAAAATTGTCCTTTGATCTCTATTTTTATAGAACAGACCCTATAGCCCAATGGAAGCATAAGAGACATTAAGCCATTCTATTTAAAAACAGAAACAACTCGGTATTCCTTTTAAAATAGCCTAAAATCTAAAAATCCAAACAAATCTAAATCTTATAGAGAGATTCCTCTCTAAAACTGGCAGGGCTAGATCCCAGTTTCGAAGTGACCGTTGGTTAAGGTTACCTCTGCTAAATTTCTTCTTGCCTCACCACAACCTCTAGGAATTTATAGAGTGATAACATAAATGGCGACTCCACTGGGGACAAACTGAACAAACTTTCCACCCCTTGATTTCTTTCCCCTAGACAAAGATAACTTTATTTTTGAAATTATCACAAACCCAAAATTTATCTAGAAATAATGTTTAGAGGTTGTTAAAGTTTGTATATAGTAACTAAAAATATCCAAAGGAAAATAAAATTAGAATTTTGGCTCCCAAAAGAATTTTTACTAGATCTCATCATGACCCAGAACCTGCAATAGCAACAGATAATCCTGAAAGATTACTCAGGAAGAAAAATACTGCAGAGATTTCAAGGAGTAACAATGCACTTCTAAGGTCCCCTTCTCTCCCAAAAAAGTTAGCTTCTCTTCAAGATTTTGAGTTTGATGCATCCTTTCAACCAAGCCTTTTTAGGACAAAATTTGACAACTTTGTCAGTAAAACGGTCTTAGATCAAATCGTTTTTCAGCCTAGGACCCCTGAAATACTCTCTCCCAGAGATGAAGCTGATCAACATTTGCACCCTGAGACTGATAAGCTTGAAGACCTAGTTGCAAATCTTGGTCAAGCCTTAGACAAAATCCATCTTCAGCAGTCCGTCAAACTCCCTGTTTTAACTATTGTTGCAGTTTCTGTTAAACCTAAACCAGATCACTCCATTCCTCTAATCCCTTCATCTTCTATAGATTTAGTCACTACCTCTCCTATCACACAAGTTGTTGTTCAGCCTCCTCCACCAATCATGGAAGCAATATATGCTCCATTGGTATTGGTTTCTCCTTTACAAGACATGCCTCAATATTATCAAACCAGACTTCCTCGGTTTGATAGTACTGGTCCCTTGAATGCATAAAAAAATGTTGACAAAATGAACGATTATTTTGACTTGCAAGAAGTAGATGAAGTTGATGTGAATATGAGATTATTCGCACAAAGTCTGACTGGAGAATTCAAAAAGTGGTTCAAAACCTTACGTGCTACTACCATAACTGAAATTTCTGTCTTCAATTGAGCTTTCCTTGACAGGTGGCAGATAAAGAAAAATCCTCTCCAGATTCTATCAGAATATGAGAACATTAGACGGAACCCAGGAGAGACAGTAAAGGATTATTGCACTCATTTCAACAATCTATACAATGCAATCCATGCTGACATCAAACCACCTCAAGGTTTGGCTTTAATAAAATTCCTTGATGGTTTTGATGATGACATGTCATATCAGTTGAGGGAAAGAAATGCAACAACTCCGGAAGACATGAAAATAAGTGTTTTCAGTGTGGAAGAAAATATTTTGGCCAGAAGGGCCAGGCAACAAACATAAAAGAGGGTCACCATCAAAGAAGAACCTTCTACTTCCTCATCTGATGCCAAATTAGATTCTCTCGCCAGATCTATGGAGAAAATGATAGAGAGACTCACCATAACTAACAGAAACCCACCAAGGGAGAACCAAGCTATCCCTTAGATTAGAAACCCAAACTTTAGAAGAAATCCACCTTAGATCAGGCAAAGAGATCCTAGAGATCAAAGGGAACAGAGGGGACCTGATTAGTATATTAGACCACCTCTCCAGGAGAATTATGTTGATGATGGGGAGGAAGTAATCGAGGAGTTTGATGGCACTCATATAAACCTAATGGGTGACCATGATCAAGATCATGAATCCATTTTTCTCACCGAGGAAGAGCACAAAATCTTTCTCCTTTCACAAACAGAGGTAAGTGAAGAAGCTGAGAAAGAAGAACAACAAGCCTTTGAGAATGCTATAATGGAGGTTCACAGGCAGTATAACCTAAGGAGCAAGAAGGAAAACGAGAACTCTTCGAAGAAGGCTGTTGAAACCAAGAAAACCTCAGAAAACCCTCCCAAGAATGTCCTTGGGAGAAATAATGTTGAATCTCCTGCACAAAAAACTCCAAAAATTCTTAAAAGAGCAATTCGGACTAAAGATTCATCAATCATTCAAACAAGTGCACTTGTCCACAGAGATTCTACCTATAAATCAGAAGTAAGGACCTTAAGCAAAGCCATCGCTCCTTTCATCCTTGAAGGGTAACTAGCTAAATTGAAGATTCCCATTCCCCTCTTTGAGTTGATGAATAAGAACGCTTACAGGTCTCAGGTGATAAAAGCTTTAAGAATCAAAACCGAGATAGGTACCAAAGCTTTGAATTTTGGATCTGTACATCACTGTGACACAGTAAACTTGTTGATGATCAACTTGAGCTCTTGTTTGGTCCTGAAGTTGATGGTCAAACTAATAATGGTGCCATGGCCCCTTTTTACATCAGCCTAAATATCCACGATTTGATATTACACAATGCTATGATGGATTATGGTGCCTCTGACAACCTAATGACCAAAGCCGTGATGGAAAAGTTGGGACCCGAGGTCACCGGACGCTACAAAGATTTTCATTCTTTCGACTCCAACAAAGTCAAATGTATAGGCCTGATTAAAGACTTATGCATCACCTTGGCTCAAATCCCAACGAAAATTATGGTGATGGATATCGTCATTACAGATATTCCCCCCAAGTATGGTATGTTTCTATCAAGGTCTTGGGTAGCTAAATTTAGAGGAACCCTACGACTAGATATGTCTTACACCATCATTATGGTTTTCAGACAACAGAGAATATTGTACCGAGAAACACTAATGAAGTATATGGTCAACATCCAGGAGAAGCCCCATAATTACCCACTATACTCCACACACACTGATCTGGATTCTTTTATTCTATACAACAATGGTGACTTTGAAGAACAAATCGCACAACTTGAAGATGATGCACCTGATCCAAAGGATGATAAAGAAGTTGTCAAAGTAAGAAACCCCATGATTGAAGAGAATGAGGAGTTTCCAGCAAATTTCTAGAGCATGGACTTCAATGGTGTGATGAGTAAAGAGGGAGCTGGAGCTGGAGTTTGGTTGCATAACCATAGGTCAAAGTATTTAGAGAATCATTCCTACAAACTGAATTTTCAATGCACTAACAATGTAGCTGAGTACTTGGCTTTGATGCTCGGCCTGAAACTACTAAAGAAAGTTGGTGCCAAACAGATCATGGTAAGGGGTGATTCTGAACTAATTATAAAGAAAATCAAAGGTGAGTATGCAGTTAAACACCCCGGACTTAGGGCTTATAGGAATGTTGTTTTGGATGCTCTTCAATGCTTTACTGAAATCGACTTGCAGGTAATTCCTAGTGGACAAAACATATCGGTGGATGGACTGGCCACATTGGTAGCTACCTGTAAAATTCCTTTTCATCCCACTCGCAAGTACATAGTGGAGGTGAAGTGTAGACCAACTGTTCCTGATAACATCAGGTACTGGCAGGTATTTGGAAATGATAATCAAATTGAAGACTTCTTACAGTGTAAGAATGATTTCAAATGTACAAACATAGATTTAGAAAATGATGATGAGATTGTAAATAAATCTATTTCTTAAATTGTTAGTGTAAATAACGTAGATTTCCAAAAGCTCAATGAAAATAAAGTAGATGCAGATGAGTTGAATGAAAATGAGATAGATTCTGGTATTCTACAGTTGAAAAGTAATGTGTTACCTAGAGGTTTAGTTCCGCTAGAAGATTTATTCAATTTTCATGACGTTGCCAAAAAAATGAAAATTGAAGCTAGTGGTAAGGAGGTCGAAGAATGCAACATAGGAACAAAAGAAAAACCCAATATGATAAAACTTTCTAAATCTCTACCCCCTGAGAAAAAAAACAAATACATCGAATTTTTTAAGAAATACCTAGATGTTTTTGCCTGGAGTTATGAGGACTTAAAATCCTACGACACGAGTATCGTACAACATCGCATTCCCATAAAAGAAGAACACAAACCATTCAGACAGAAACTTAAGAGAATTAATCCCAAGTTGCTTCCCCTGATAGAGAAAGAAATCAAAAAGATGTATGATGCAAATATTATAGTCCCCTTGAGATTTTCCAAATGGGTCTCTAACCTAGTTCCCACCAGGAACAAAACTGGTGAGATCAGACTATGCATAGATTTCAGAAATCTGAACAAAGTATCTCTCAAAGACAATTACCCTTTGCCCAAAATGGACCATATTTTACAAAAGGTAGTTGGATCCAGTAGGATCTCCTTACTAGATGGTTTCTCTGGTTACAACCAAGTTCTGGTCCATCCAGAAGATCAAGAGAAAACAACTTTTACCACACCCTGGGGAGCCTTCATGTATGTGAAGATGCCTTTTGGTATGATGAACATTGGGGCTACTTTTCAAAGAGAAATGGACATTGATTTTGTGGACAAGTTTGGGAGATTTATAGTCATTTATCTAGATGATGTAACTATTTACTCCAAATCTGACGAGGAACAACTGCTCCACCTCAGACGCGTGTTTGAGAAGTGTAGGAAATTTGGGATTTCATTGAATCCTAAGAAAAGCCTTTTCGGGTTAGAGGAAGGTAAACTATTGGGACACATAATCTCGAAAGATGGAATTAAAATAGATCCTAGAAGGATAGAAGCCATCCAGAAGGTGGAACACCCTAGGAATATCAAAGAACTGCAATCTTTCATTGGAAAAATAAATTTCCTTAGAAGATTCATACCAAACTTGGTCAAACTTCTCAGGAATTTCACTAATATGTTGAAAAAAGACACAAAAATCAAATGGAACACCGAGTCCAAACAATCATTTGAGTAGGTGAAACATTCTCTCACCCAAGCCCCAATTCTGATTAGCCTAGATTATACCAAAGACTTTCTTCTTTTCTCCTTCGCATTTGAACACACCATAGCAACTGTGCTGTTGTAGAAAAACAGTGAAGGGTACGAACAACCCATAGCGTTTTACAACAAATCTTTGAGAGATGCTTCTTTGAACTATAACATAATGGAGAAACATGCCTTCCCTCTAGTGAAATCCATAAAGGACTTTAGAGTCTATATTCTCCATTCTCACATGATTGTGTACGTCCCAAACACAGTGGTTAAGGATATCTTGACCCAGGATAATCTGGTTGGTAGAAGAGGAAAATGGATTGCGGTTATTCTGGAGTACGACATTGAAATAAAACCTACTAAATTGATCAAAGGATAGGGTTTGGCCAAACTAATGGTTGAGTCTAATTTTCATGTTTTGGATATTAATTTTTTGGCTGCAATAGACTGATCGGAAGAGCAGGTGACTCCAAACATAAAAGAGGAATTCTTAAACTCCCCTTGGTATGCAAACCTCATTTTTGTACTCCAAAATTTACAAGATCCTCCAGGTTTGACTAATACCAAAGCTAGATTTATTAAATTGAAAGCCTCGAAATTTTATATTTTAGAAAGCAATCTCTATTGGAAAGATCCTAGTGGTATCTTTCTTAATTGCTTGTTAAAACATGAAGCTGACAAAGTTCTTCAAGATTTTCATGCAGGAGACTGTGGTGGGCACCTCAGCTGGAAGACCACAACTAACAAGATTTTGAGGGCTGGTTTTTACTAGCCTACTCTGTTCGCTGATGTCCACCAGAAGGTTACTTCTTGCCACAAGTGCCAGATTTTTGAAGATTAGCTTATGCCACTCCCTATGAAACCCATCTCAGTTGAATCTCCTTTCCAACAATGGGGTCTAGACTTCATTGGTGAAATACATCCATCCTCCTTGGGCCAACACAAGTGTATCCTCATGACCACAGACTACTTCACCAAGTGGATCGAGGTTGTGCCATGCAGGCAAGCTATTGACTCAGTCATCATCAAGTTTTTAGAAACTAACATTTTTTCTTGTTTTGGATGCCCTAGAAAAATTATAGCTGACAATGCAATGACTTTCAGATCCAAAAGGATCATAGATTTTTGTAATCAATATCACATTACTCTGGGACACTCGATGACTTATTATCTGCAAGGAAATGGGCTAGTTGAGTCTTCTAACAAAAGTCTGGTGAACATTCTCAGAAAAACACTACAATAAAACAAGAAATCATGGCATAATAAGTTGTTTTTTTCACTATGGGATGACATAATAAGCACCAAAAGAGAAATTGGTATGTCTCCATACCAATTGGTGTATGACACTGAGGCAGTTTTTTCCCTTTCATTAGGAGTCCCTGTCATGAAGCTATTGCAGGAAACCCAAGAAGAACCAAATGTTGTCCAGTGAAGGATAAATCAAATGATCCACCTAATGCAATCCAGAGAAGTAATGTACAACAAAACTCAAGTGATCCAGGAAAATATAAAAAAGATTTATGACAAGATAACCAAAGAGGATAACTTTGAATTGGGTGATCTAGTTTTGAAATGAGACTCTAGAAATGAAGATAAGGTTAAACATGGAAAGTTTGATAGCTTGTAGAAGGGTCCTTACACCATTTAGGCCTTCAGAGGAAATAATGCTTTCCTTCTTGGTAATAGTGATGGATCAGACCTGCCAGGGGGACCTGTAAATGGCGGGATGCTGAAGCATTATCTTCCGCCTCAGTAGAGAGATCACCATTTCCTTTCCATTGTACATATCGTTTATTTTACAAGCAGTTTGTGTGTAGGTGCATTTGTTCAGGTGTTTGAAGCCCACAGATAAGTCCCTAAGACACTGGATCATTTCATCAAAATTTTCAAAATAAAGCAAGTCAGATAGCAGAAGAAGATCCAGAGGAAAGTTGTTCAAGACAACAAGAAACAGGATTCTTGGCATCTCACAAGGAGGATACCATCCCTAGGTGGAGCCACTGTTATAACCCTATAATTTATAGGATCAACTTATGATTGTAATTTTGTTTCCTTTAGTGTTTTTGACTTGCATATATTATTGCATTCTACAAAAGAAAAAAGAAAATAAAAAAGAAATAAAAGAAAAGAAAAAAAGGAATAAAAAATGAGAAAAATAAAAAGAGGGCATAAAAGAAAAAAAGGATAAAGCCCCATGAAATGATAATGACTTGATCCATACAGTTTAAACATGGCCAGGTACTTTAGATATTTAAGTAGTTAGGATTAGTGAATAAGCTTGGCTATACTGTCTAATCTTAGCCAAGTAAATTAGGTTAGCTAGTGAATAAATTTGACCAAACAGTCTAATCTTGGTCAAATAACCCCAGGGTAGAGTATTTTCTTATCCCAACAGTCTAAGCTAGGCTAAAGGTACAAGTGTTTAGGTTAGGACATAGATTAGTTAGTTTCTCTTCAATAAAATATGTAAGATGATTGATGAAAATGCATGATTTTGATGGTGAAATGTTTTTCTAACCCCATGGTGGAAAAATCTAGGAAACAACGCACAAAACCCATAAAAAGGTCATTAAGCCTAAGTTTGGCCTCATTTACTGAAATGCGCTCCAGAGATTAAAGATCGGGCCTAGATCTACGACTAAGCTTTCGACGCCCAGATCTACGACTCTGAAGAGATTCCAGACCCCCCCCTAACCATTCTACCTTTAACTGTGGGGGG
>JZKD02S0611963.1:498381-517619 GCA_000966675.3 Picea glauca | reverse complement strand
CTTGTGGCTCACTGCTTAATTCTCGGTAGTCATTAAGGTTGTGACTTTGTTTTCCTGACACAGTCTTCACACAGTTTCTTCACAGGTAAATCCTTTAGCATACAACTTTCTTATTGCATATCCATCACTATTTGTGATGGCCTCAACCATGAGTTAGCTTCAATAGTTTACCAAATATCCCATAAGGAATATAAACATGCATCTTTTTCATGTACCCAAATTATGTATCCATAGATATTCTTGTTTTGTTAACTTACATCATACCTGTGCATCACTTTCACATTTAATATCATTCATACCTAACTGGTATTACTATCAGGCTTCATATTAGGAAGCTTCATAATGCATTAAACCCATGTATTCAAGCATAATTAAACACAGATAAGTATTCATCATGCTAGCTTATTGCTTGCACTTTTTCCATGTCATTCATGCACATGTACATATCAGGCTTCTATATCCTTTTCCCAAGGATCTTCCAATCATCCTTATGATCATGTATACACATTTGTGTATAAGTAGGGGCATATCTTGCACCTTTTTACCTCATTCATTCACTTGATAGTTTAATTGCATCATTAGTATCCTTTAGTTTGAGATTTCAGTCAATTACATGACTAATATCACAGTCATATCACGTATTAATGTTGCCTTTTCTCAAGGAAATAACCAACCAGTGTCACTTTCCTCTTTATGGGACAACGTTTAGAAAGAAAACCTTCTTGCCTCAGCGTCCTTAGGGTTTTACCAATCTCACTTTTCTATGGTCATGATGAGTTATATACTCTGATTTTAATATAGAGAAGTAACTATAACTTCCATGAATCCTACCTGATCCTATCATATTCATTTAATCCCACAAAGGTATTAACCATTATATAATTTACCATCATCAATGCCTGAAGTTCCAACTACCCATGCTTAGAAGCAGTGGTATGAACACTAGGTCATCCATCCTTCGAGATTCAATTGCTCTTGATAGAACCCTGCCACCTTCATCTATCCACATTCAAGTCTTATTATAAATGTTAATTAGCATATCCCTACTTCGGTAAGAGTAGTTATCACTTTGACAAAGGGCTAAATAAATTCTTTTACTGAAATTCAACAAAAATTCCCAAAATCACAGGTTCAATCTGCAATCCTTCTCCTTGAGGAGTAAATGTAGATAACAATACCTCCTTACGCGACTCGTACATGAGCCCAAGCAGGCCAAGTGTTGTAACCATTCTTTGATACCAATTTGTAATACACCCACGACGGGGCATAAAAAATTTCGCTTTTCTTAAAGGACATATTATCTATCCATGGTTTCTAATTTGGGAAGTCGGGGAACCAGTCCGACCTCCCGGTCAAGGATCTGTGATTCTGAAGCCAAGGAATCTCTGAGCCCCTGATGGTCTTGCTCTATAACTAAACACATAACTTTTCAACTTCCGGGTGCAGGTCTAATGGTACCCGTGACCTTCCCTTCACACTTGGGAAATATCTAAGTTTGGGTGCTAGCCCCTTTTCTGATAAGCCCCTCCTTGAGGTCACCTTAGGAAATAACCTCATGCAAACACACAATTGAGGGTGCGACCAAAGGCGGTTTGAAACCAAACTACCTTTCAGCCTATAATTCTCCTCGAGCCTCCATGTGTCCTTTCTTAAAAAACGTGGTTTGGATTGCGGCCTGCCATCAACTTTTTAAAGTTCGCACATATATGATCCCCATAATGCTACAGGACCGTCAATCTCATGATCTTGACAGTGCCTCTGAAATGACAGCTTAGATCTATCCCTTTCAAAGCTGCGAATCAGATCCAACCTCACAAATCATCGGATGTGATTTGTTTCGGAATTTCAAACTTCAGAATTCTCAAGTCTCAAACTTTCCTTTCTTCCGTACGCCAATCTTCCTAAGTCAACGATTTATGGACACTTTTCCTTCTCAATCAATGGCTCTACCTCTACTTCGGGGGTTTGAACTTTCAACTAGATCAATGGTCTTGCAACCCCTTTACTCGATCAACAGTCAATATTTCTTTCGGGTCTCCGGACTTCTGAGATCTCAAATATCAAGCTTCACTTCCCCTCAAAGTAAGCAGATTCTTGTCATGTGTCCACTTGAATCGGATGATTGAGGCTTTCTTAGGGTATTTACCTGAAATCTACATATTTATGCCACATGTCCTCTTCATCTAATGGCTATGAATTACTTCGAGACTTTACCCGGAATCCACCAATCTACGCGATGTCTCTTCTGGATCAGACGGTCCAGATTCACCTTGGACGATCCGATGCTTGAGATTTACTTTAGACAATATGACAACTAAGATCTACTTTGGATGATCGAATGGTTGATATTTACTTCAGCTCTCCGAACTTTGGGAGTCTCAAATCTTAACTGAAAACTCTCGAACAAATTTCTCTAGAGTCCATGATCTGTCACCATGCGTCCCTTTGGATCTGGGTCTTCGGGGTTGGGGAATCTCAATTCTCAACTGAAAATCTAATGAAATTTACCCAAACCTTGCGATCTATCGCCATGTGTCTCTCTAGATCTAATGGTTCAGATACCTTCATCTCTTTATCTCTTCGGCCCTTCGATGCTTCGGCTCTTCGATGCTTTGACTCTTCAGCACTTCGATGCTTCAGCTCTCTGACTCTCCAGGCTTCGGGAGTTTCAAATCTTATGCACCCATTTGTATATAGTGATTTTACCCGAAATACACGATCTACTGACACATATCTCCCTAGTGATCAATGACCAGGATTTACTTCGGTTATTTGTCCTCCTCCTTGTCAACAAACCTCCAAAGTTGTGGATCTTATGCCACATATCAACCTTGACGTTGGATGGTTCCAATTGACTTCATAACTTTGGGACTTCACAAATCCACTCTCTTGTGCACTTTCAAACGGTTAGGACTCATGCACTTTCTTTCTGATCCAACGACTGTTGGTCCTCATGCTCAGATTTGACAATCCAGATCTGATCTCCTATCGCGTGCTCTTCTAAGTGTCTAGACGTGGATCCCATAAGTCCAGATCTTTCACAGTGCTCGATCCAACTATAATATCCCTAGGTCAAACCCCAAATGTAAATCTAATAATGTACTTAAGTTGGTGAGCTATTTTATATCTTTTTGGCATGCATCTTCCATGGCATAGTGCATGCATGTACTGCGCAGTAAAATGATGGAATGGGCACATTCTAGGGTACCGTGCACAACAATTTAAGTGCGCACGATTTTGAGCCCAGGGAGCCTTTTGTGTATATGTTGTGTTTTATAGGCTGGTGAGCCAGTTATTATAAGCTACGATGTTTATGTTTTGAATTAGGTCAGAGATAATAGATGCTAAAGGCCAGTGTGCCTATATTTGTATACATCTCATAATTATTATAAAATACATCACTGTGCACAGACCGACCACAATAAAAGAGTACGGGGGACTAAACTCCACTAGCTAGGGAAAGGGTAGGGCTAAAAGTTAAGGAAAAGGGCTAAGCTAGGGAGCTTAAGCCAAAAAGGAATATTATATTAATATTTCTTAAATCATAAAGTATAGATAATTATTTTATCCTAAGTTCTAGATTTGGGGACAAGTGGGCCAAAGTAACTCCCAACATGACAAGTGTCAAGTTGGGGACATGCATACATATGGTTGGGACTTAGTTCATTTTGTGATCTTTTCCATCTTTCAGACCATTCATTCCTTCCATCATTCAAGCATGATTCCATGACCATTTTCACTCACATAGTCAGTTATCATCCATACTTTCTGTCACTATACCATAGCTTGTATCCATGGACATATAGGTTTGTGTAGCTGGTTAGCTGGGGAGCTGGACTAAAGGAGTTGGTTGTTAGGCCTGTGGGATACTGAAGAAGCGGGTTGTCAGGCCCGTGGGATATTGAAGAGGTGGGTTGTCAGGCCTGTGAGCAATTTATCTCTAGGTGAGAGAATTGTTGGGGAATTGACTTCCAGAAGGTGCTAAACTACAACTACAAGTCTCTGAGACTTCATGTCCGACCTGTTGCTGAAGCCCTGGAAGGGAAGTGGGGCAGTCGAAGGACTACTGAGCAGAGAAGGGGAACACTTCCTGAGGTGGGACAGGCACGTGGGGAATGAGGGACTGTAGGCTGTTAGTTGAGTGAGCACCTTTGATGGAGTCTTTCCTGTTTTCCATGATCCATTAGCCTTGTTAGGAACCCTTTACCCAGGTGGAGTTTAGTCCTAGCTCAGGGGTGACTCACTGTTGAGAGTGATGAACAGTGTGGTCTAAGGCTGGGAATTTTTTGGAAGGTATGCACGCAGTTGGTTATATTCTTACCAAGATAAGTGTCAACTGTGTGACAAATTTACATGCTTCATTATTATTTCTGTGTTTATTTTTACAGATTTATCATGTATATGATTTATAACTATGTTTATATTTATGGGTATTTCCTGTATATTCTTTATGTATGCATTTACTATTATTTCAGTATGAATCCGTGCATTGACAGATGTATTTGACTGTTTACGTTATATATATATCCACAAGAGTTCTGCATGTATATATTGTTATTTCATGCAGATAGAAAATTGTATGTGGCATAGCTCAGTTGGATACTGGGTATGTTACATTATGTTCCACAGAGAGAACGAAAGAGTTCTTCAGCGTAGCGTGGCTCGACATGGATGGTCGGGGACGTTACAAAATGGTTTTAGAGATAAATAAAGAGTCTCAGTAGTAGCATGGCCCAACCTGTTGGTGGATGGGGATGTTATAAATGGGATCAAAGCTTCGATTTTCAACACTGAGGCTGGATGGGCCGAGCATTTTAAGTTGAAGCAAAATTTCACGGAGGATTTATTTCGAAGTGGCCAAATTTAGAGTTGTCGAACCACCATGATAAATTTTAGAAACAATGATGCGGAATTGGGAAAAGCCCCAATTTCTATTGTTAAATTCATGGGAAAATTGAGAAATTTGGCCAAGTGGTGAGACAGTACTAGTTTAATATCCGTTCTAGCAAATTCAGACCTAGAATTGGTCGAATTCGAAGTTACAGTGAAGCCATGTCAGTTCGAGAAAGTTTTGTAATTAAAATTCCCAATTCGTGAATTGATTTTTAGGTAAATTCATTCTAGAAATGTCAACCCACAACAATTTTTTATTGCAAAGGTTGAATTGATGTTATCGGGGTTAAAATTGAACAAATTTCATAGTTGCAGAATGTCTATGGTAATTGAGAGAAAGTTAAGCAAAAGTCCTAATTTCTGCAGCGAAATTCACGAGTAATTGATGCGCATAAAAATGTTTGTGTGCAGGTGTGCATGCTAAATTTTGGTGCCACGCGGAAAAGTGTTGGTGTGTGGTTGTGCGCACTAAAATTTGGCATCGCACAGAAAAGTGTTGGTGTGCGGTTGCATGCACTAAATTTTGGCATCGCGAGAAAAAGTGTTGTCGTGCAGTGAACATACGCATAAAATGGTGTGCGCGGTGTGCACACATAATAATGACGTGTGTGGTATGCACAATATTGCCACAACGTGTTGGGCCCCAACAACCCCCCCTAATTTTTTACAAAATTTAAAGGGCCCCCATTAGAATCTTGATAATTATAATGAGCTACAGAATCAACCTTTTCAAATAGTTCCATACCCTAGCTTGCTTTGAGATAAACTTAAGACATTCACTATAGTATGAGACATTCATTACAAGAGTATATGTCAAAATTTAGAAACGAGCATAGAAATCTCAATTTAAACAAAAACGTTAATTTTTATCAAYTGTTTACTTTCGTTTAAATTATGATTATGTGTTCTTTCTTTTGCTCATTAGCAAGTTTGACTATTTTGAATAATGGGTTCAATACTTCATCAAATAATATCTTGGTTGATTTCTCATTTTCATAAAATCATTTGGTGATATTAATTAATTAAATTTATTTTTTCATTTTGCATCTCATTTCAAAATAAAAATAATAATTAAAAAAAAAAGAATTATCTATGATTTGTTTGATTTTGTGAAAAAAACTAAATTAATATTTTTCTCTTCTCCATTAACTTGAAGCTTCTAGAATTTTAAGATCATATTTGAAATGAAATTATAAACAATGTTTGTTTAGAACTTAGAGTTAGTTTAAATTCATTTTTGATTTTATTGTTCTAGATTTTGTTTTATTCACAATTTTTAGGTTATTAATTTAGGTTTCTTTTTTATTTCACAGGTTTCTATTATCAAATATTTGATACGGATCTGATCATAGCTTGATTTTATTATCCAAATACATTCAATATGATTGATCCAAAAATAATATTGGATTGCTACAAATAATTTTATGAGTAACAACAGATACAATTTGGAAAGACGTCAAGATCAGACAGACGATTTTGCAGGACTGATTGCAGCCAAATCATGAGGAATTTGAAGAAACGGTTGAAAACCTATTTCCCAAATGGACCCATTTACCTTTTGCGTAGAAATTTTCCCAAAACAATCCACGATTTGAGATATATTGATGTCTCTTTACGAGGAAAATTTGAGGTGTCAAACATTAATAATGACGCCTAGACTGTTCATTCATTGTATAAATATATGAAAAAGATCAGAGCCATGGGATCCAAGAATTGGAGAGAAGTATTTTTATCCTTTCTCTTTTGTATATTATTTATTTTGTAATTTTTTTTTTTCTTTTCAAATGGAGTAACGGATAATTGGAATCTTTGGGAAAATGGACAAGTATTTTCAAATAAGAATATGGAATTTCAGGTTGCTTAATGGCTTTTGTCCTGTGAGTAAAATGGTTTTATTTTTATTATAATATCTTCATATTCTTTGATTAATTGATTATGCATTGATTTAAATTAGTTTTAGTCTATTTTATCAATACATGGTTAATTATTATCATTTATATATTAATTTTTTCAATCTTTAAGAGTCTATTATTCAAAAAAAATCAATTTTGGACCATAATATTGGCATGTGATTTTGAGAAAGAATATGGGAAAGAAATTCATCTTTGGCTTTAGACCTGTGTGATGCTTATTCCATTTCGTTCATTCATTATTATTGTGTCATGAGAATATTATTATGGTTGATTTTATCTTTAGCTTGTTATCATATGGTGTTTTCATACTGTTAAATGTTATATGTTGTCCATAATTTCTTATTCCATTTTTTATGTGTGATTGATCTATCATTTGATCATTTTTTAATTTATTCTTAATGTTAAATGTTGGATAAAATCAATATTCAGATCTGAGTTTTCTCTCATTCTTAAATATTGATCATCTTAAGATCACAAGATTTTTTAATTAGATGTCTTTTTGTTGTTATTAATTTACTCCAATATCAAATACTTTTTTGAATGCATTTTGGAAGTGCTAGTATTATTTTGTTATAGGTTTCCCTTAACAACAGTACAAGCATGAGCTCATACAACACATGAAGATAAACTCAGTTAACTGATCAGTTAGAGGTTAGTAGATGCATTATTTTCTTTTCTTTATAATTGTTTATGAATGAAACAATGATTACATTAATTAGCTTTGACTGTTTTTGTGTCAGTATTTCAATCATATTCATTTAGTATTTATTTGTTTAATACCTTTAAAAAAAAGAAAAAAAAGTGTTGTTCATATTTGATTCAGAAACCTTATCAAACAATCATTTTCGCAAGATTTCATGCAAACCTTGTAACTTGTATATATATTGTTTATATTCACATTTCTTTTTAATAAACATAAGTTAGTAATATATCATTTGTTAGAATTATAGATTTTAGATTAGTTTAATTTCTTTTATTATTTTTAGGACTTTAGTTGGCCAATGGAGCCATTAAACCCGTTAGAATAGGTTACACCAAACGGCTTGGGTTATTTAGACAACACCGGACCAGATCTATTCTTCTAGTTGACGGCAAGTCAAATTTGTCCATCACCAAATGGCGCTAGAAGGAGGATCGAGGTAAATTTAATGATTAAATGTTTTACCCCTCAGCCTGTCATAATTCCATATTTATAATTTTTTCTCTTGTGTCATCTTGAAATGCACTAGAAGGTAGGCCAAATTGACAAGCTGACCTTATAGGAGTCTTTGTTTCGAATTTAATTAATTTCCCATGGCTCCCCAAATCACTATGTTGGAACATGCTTTCCACTTCTCATTACCTGATATTCCCAACAAGACAGTCTCTCTCTTGTCCAATCTCACCTTTGATGGTGGGGGGGATGTATCTACAAAAGAACATATTAACACGTTTTGGTGTAAATGCATCAAGCGTGATATTTCTGATTTAAAGGTTTTATGCAAATTGTTTGCTTTTACTTTTAGGGGTCGGATTAAACATTGGTTTGAGTCTTTTCCAGCATACCACATTATTGATTGGTTTTAGTTTGTAGATGCTTTTGAAAACTATTTTTACAATCAATTATGTGAAGAATTTCAGACTTTACTAATCAATGACAATTCATATCCAGAAGACTTTTCAACAAGAATCCATCATATTCTCTGTAAATTTAATCTTGATGACATGTCTTTTGTACTAAATCTCCTCTATGATGATTTCATACAGTCACATTCAATAGTGAATGATGAATCAATTGCGAATCCTACCACTCAATTGCGAGAAGAATTTTGTTCGGAGGATGAAAGGAATCCATCCAAAAATTTTGAACAAGCAAGGGAGGTAGAATCTATTAAAAATGTTCTTACTGACAATCAAATTGGTTTTTCCTCTAAATCATTGTATAATCAGTCATCGACCATCGTGGAAGAAGATTTGATGTTGGGTCAAGGTGAATGTCCATATTCTTCTAACTCTTGCTCTAATCAGTACTTAAATTCAGTTATTGAAGAACACTTAGGTGACGAAAACAATCTTAAACATTCTAACATTCCAATGAAACTGATTAGAAATGTAGATCTACAATTGGAAGAAGAAACCTTAAACTCTCATCTATAAATCATACCTTATCCACAAGAAAGATCAGATGTTTGTCGTGAAAGTTTTGAATTATCTATCATACAAGAGACAAATTTAGATGATCATATTATGTTGAAGAATTTATCACCAAAACAGAGTGAAAGTTTTAAGGAAAGTAAAGAGGAATGTCTTGAGAATACCATTGTTAAATATCATAGCTCAATATATTCTTCTCATGTGCTCATTTATGATTCCTTTTACTCTTTATATCCTGATCTCTTCTTAGATTCTGGTGGACTTGATACTTTACCCACAATGTCTTACTCTTTGCCATCACAATCAAATCTTTTCGATATGCCAAAATTTGGTGAAATTAATTCCAAACATAACATTTCTGAAGATGGATTTGATGCTCTTTCAATTTCTTCACTTGCATGGAAAAATGACATTTTTCAAGATGATTTTACACGATTTATTGTTGAAAAAGACAATGCACTCATTCTTATGGAGATCGAATATTCTACATTGTGTATTCGTTCTTTGATTAGTTTGAATTTTAATGTTTATGCTTCACATTTTGAAACGATCAATCTCATCAAAGGAAATATTCAAACCAATAATCTAATTTATGTCATGAATCCTCTTATAATGTGTTCCCCATTGATATATCCATTTCACCAAAGTCATAGTTTTCATCCTAATTTTTATGATAGGATCTTAGAATGTCTTGAAGATTCATATCTAAAAAATCTTCATAATAAAGATAAAGTTGTGCTTGCTTTGTTTCTACCTAAATATCTAGGAAGTAAGCATTACATAATTGTTTTAGATCCTCCATGTGAAGAAATTGATGAACACTTGGAGAATTGTCAAGAGGATGGGGCATTTCGGCCTTGGCTGATGGTTATGTCAGGTCCCCATAATATTGACAAGTTTTCCAAACGTACTTACACTCTTACATGCCATTATGACTCATATTACGACCAGGTTGCAGAATGGTTGGAGGATTCATACATCAAGAAGTTTCAAAAGAATGGTAAGATCGTGCTTGTTTTGTTTTTAAAAGAATATATAAGAGGTAAGAATGACATATTTCTTTTGTATCTGCAAATACTACATTATTTTATTCTGATTTTCAACTTTCTATGCCTTGCAGGATTGAAGATGCTCTTGTGGCTGCATTGGAAATATGATTTTACTTAGCATTTTGATCTATTTAGTAATTTAGAGTAGGTTTAGGAGTAGGTTTTCTTTAGTTTTATTTCTCAATATTTTTTTGTGTAATAATACAGTTATGAACACAAGTGGGTACACCAAGAGAACCATAATATGAATGTTGTCAGGGAAGTCCACTTTAAATCTTTTTATCTTTGCTTTTCGATGAATATTCTTTTCAAAAATGAAGTATCATCATGAAAATTTTAAATGGAAAGTAAAGAGATAAGTAAATTTGAACTATCAATTCAACCCTGACCCAAGGTGTCACAAGTAGGACTGCACTCATCTTAATAAGGATTTTTCTATTTTCTTTTAGTCTCTTTTATTTTTAATAATAATGCTTGGTCAAAGTAGCATCTCATGCATCACTATCTTAAGAAAAGAACTTGCTCGCACATGATATTTTATAGGATTTAGTTCTTCCTTTATTTTATAGTGAGATGTTATTGGATCCAAAAGCTCAAGTTTATCTTTGGCCAAAATCGTTTCTTGAAAAGTTTTCTTTTGCTATTTTGATTTTGTGTACTTCTGATTTTGAATCCCATTAATAAAATTTGAGTTGGTTTGTTGTGTGTGTGTGTGTGTGTGTGTGTGTGTGTGTGTTTATTTCTTTGAATGATTTTTCTTCTTATCTGTCTTTTTGAATCAATATATTTCTGATCAAAGAGATATAGTTGAAGGAAGCATTTATTTTAAGACTTGTGTTTTTAAAGAAAATTGAAATAGTTCAAAGAGGTCCTGATATTAAGATATAGCTCAGACAATTGATTTTTAAGTCAATTGTCACTTTCATTTTATTCTCAATTTGTCTTTGCCAAAGTATTACACCAGAGATATGGTTTAAATCTTTGAGAATTACGATGATATTTAAACTTTTTACACTGTCCATGTTCTTAAGGAATCACTTTTAAATTCTTCTCCATTCTCTAGATGATTTCTTAAATGAATCTAAAATCTATAAACTATGATAAAACTTCCACTTTTGAAAGCAAATAAATAACATGATCAACTATTCACCTGTATTGCAATTAACCTCTAGTATCACCCCACTCTCTTTGTCATCAATAAATCTATAATTGTATTACTATTTAAAAGTGGCATAAGAGGGTTGAAATCACTTATGTGTGGGAAGTGTGTGTAAACCCATCAGGGTACTGAACAAGCTCGCTGGCAGTGGGTAAATGCACACATGATACCAAGACAACTTCGTCGGGGTACTGAACAGGTCTGCTGGCAATGAAGCAATGTCGGGTCGAGAGGTAGCAGGTATATGTTTTTAAATTAACTTTTATGGAAGTATACATCATGTGGATACAACTATTGGATGAGATTAAAGCATTTGAGTGGGTTAAATGACATCCCTGTCGAGACTATGGATGCCTGTTGGTAGCAGTAGCTCTGTCAATGGTATTGAAGTTATTTTATAAACACCATGACTCTTTGATTAAGACATTATTTTAGTTTGCAATCCCCTACAAAGAAAATTCTATTGTCTGGTTATAACATTGAGATTATCCTAATACCATATGATCTCAGAGTGAATTTATTTCATGGAGCTTAAATCCTTTTATCAGTATTATTCTTTTCTTCCTAAGATGAAATCTTACCATATCAGAGATAACTGTTTCACCCAGTAAGTCACCATTTGTTGGGCCCCAACAACTCCCCCTAATTTTTTACAAAATTTAAAGGGCCCCCATTAGAATCTTGATAATTATAATGAGCTATAGAATCAACCTTTTCAAATAGTTCCATACCCTGGTTTTCTTTGAGACAAAATTAAGACATTGACTATAGTATGAGACATTCATTACAAGAGTCTATGTCAAAATTTAGAAACGAGCATAAAAATCTCAATTTAAACAAAAACATTTTTTTTATCAACTGCTTACTTTCGTTTAAATTATGATTATGTGTTTTTTCTTTTGCTCATTAGCAAGTTTGACTATTTTGAATAATGGGTTCAATACTTCATCAAATAATATCTTGGTTGATTTCTCATCTTCATAAAATCATTTGGTGATATTAATTAATTAAATTTATTTTTTCATTTTGCATCTCATTTCAAAATAAAAATAAAAATTAAAAAAAAAAAGAATTATCTATGAATTGTTTGATTTTGTAAAAAAACTAGATTAATATTTTTTTCTTCTCTATTAACTTGAAGCTTATAGAATTTTAAGATCATATTTGAAAGGAAATTATAAACAATGTTTGTTTAGAACTTATAGTTAGTTTAAATTCATTTTTTATTTTATTGTTCTAGATTTTGTTTTATTCACAATTTTTAGGTTATTAATTTAGGTTTCTTTTTGTTTCACAAGTTTATATTATCAAATACTTGATACGGATCTGATCATGGCTTGATTTTATTATCCAAATATGTTTAAGATGATTGATCCAAAAATAATATTGGATTGCTACAAATAATTTTATGAGTAACAACAGATAAAATTTGGAAAGGCATCAAGATCAGACAGATGATTTTGCAGGACTGATTGCAGCCAAACCATGAGGAATTTGAAGAACCGGTTGAAAACCCATTTCCCAAATGGACCCATTTACCTTTAGCTTGGAAATTTTCCCAAAAAAATGTACGATTTGAGAGATATTGATGTCTCTTTATGAGGAAAATTTGAGGTGGAGAAAATTAATAGTGACGCTCAGATTGTTCATTCATTGTATAAATATATGAGAAATATCAGAGCCATGGGATCCAAGAATTGGAGAGGAGGATTTTTATCCTTTCTATTTTGTATATTATTTCTTTTGTAAATTTGGAGTAACGAATAGTTGGAATCTTTGGGAGAATGGGCGAGTATTTTCAAAGAGAATATAAAATTACAGGTTGTTTAATGGCTTTCATACTATGAGTAAAATGGTTTTATTTTTATTATAATATCTTCATATTCTTTGATTAATTGATTATGCATTGATTTAAATTAGTTTTAGTCTATTTTATCAATACATGGTTAATTATTATCATTTATATATTAATTTTTCCAATCTTTAAGAGTCTATTATCCCAAAAAATTCAATTTTGGAACACAATATGGGCATGTGATTTTGAGAAAGAATATGGGAAATAAATTCATCTTTGGCTTTAGACCAGTGTGATACTTATTCAATTTCATTCTTTCATTACTATTGTATCATGAGAATATTATTATGGTTGATTTTAGTTTTAGCTTGTCATCATATGGTGTTTTCATACTGTTAAATGTTATATGTTGTTCATAATTTTTTATTTCATTTTTTATGTGTGATTGATATATCATTTGATCATTTTTTAATTTATTCTTAATGTTAAATGTTGGATAAAATCAATATTCAGATTTGAGTTTTCTTTCATTCTTAAATATTGATCATCTTAAGATCACAAGATTTTTTAATTAGATGTCTTTCTATTGTTATTAATTTACTGCAATATCAAATACTTCTTTGAATGTATTCTAGAAGTGCTAGTATTGTTTTGTTATAGGTTTCCCTTAACAACAGTACATGCAGGAGCTCATACAACACAGGAAGATAAAATCAGTTGACTGATTAGTTAGAGGTTAGTAGATGCATTATTTTATTTTATTTAGAATTGTTTATGAATGAAACAATGATTACATTAATTAGCTTTGGTTGTTTTTGTGTCACTATTTCAATCATATTCATTTAGTATTTATTTGTTTAATATATTTTAAAAAAACCAAAAATAAGTATTTTTCATATTTGATTCAGAAACCTTATCAAACAATAATTTTCGCAAGATTTCATGCAAACCTTGTAACTTGTATATATATTGTTTATATTCATATTTATTTTTAATAAACATAAGTTAGTAATATATCATTTGTTAGAATCATAGATTTTAGATTAGTTTCAATTCTTTTATTATTTTTAGGACTTTAGTTAGCGAACAGAGCCATTAAACTCGTCAGAATAGGTTTCACCAAACAGCTTGGGTTGTTTACACAACCTCGGACTGGATCTATTCTTCCAGTTGACGGAAATTCAAATTTGTTCGTCAATACAACGTAGAGGAGATTGGTTGGTGCGTGCGCGATATGAGTATATCTTGTCACGCGACAACTTAGATAATGGTGCATGCAGAGTATTGGTGTAGGGTGGGGGCGTACTAAAATATGGCATGGAGTAGTGTGCAGAGTGAAATGCACGTGGAACATCATCACGCGATACAAAAAATGTGTGCAACATGTAATAGTGAAAGTACCAAAACAGTGTGTGGTGGATATTGTCGCACGACACAAAAGTAGTGTGTGCCAGATATTGACGCAACAGAGAAGTGGTACACAATGGTTTTAAAGTGCGTGAAGCAAGATTTACCTTGTGTTGTTGTGGTGCATGATAAATATGATTTACAGGTTGAAATTGGTGTGCGCAAAGTTGTTTGAAGGGTGAACAACAACAAAAAACCAGTGATTTTCTGCGTCGTTTTATATCATTTGAACGACATCTTTTTGCAGTGCGTTTTTTAGGGCCTTAAGAGTGTTTTTAGCAACTCAGAAACCACAAAAAAGAGGTGTACCAAAGGTACACTCAATCTATGCATCTCAAATAAAAGAGCTTGGAGAGAGCTTTCTAATGGTGTAAGTCATTTGTCAAACAAAGCTTTTATGAGAAAGTTACATCATAAACAGTGATGGGTAAATTTTAAGACCCATCTAACTTCAAGAAGCCATAACTTTCTGCTCCAGAATCAGATTGAGGCACTTGAGTAGTCAATGGAAAACTATTGAACCATAGAATACATTTCAAGATTTGAATTAAATTTCTAGGCATATTAAAAGCATTTAATATGGAAAATAAGGAATTTGTAGCATATCAGTTATAATATGGTATATTGTTCTGGAATTTCAGCAGGCTGTAACTAGCAGCCAAGAAAACAAAATGAGGTGAAACTGGGACAAAATGTCCATAAAATGTATATGAATAAACCCAATGGATATCCCATGAAAATTCCAATGGATTAGGTGAAAAAATTCATATTTACAGCGTAGAGTTGCGCCAAGTTGAAGAATGAACAGAAAAGTTATTGGGCAATTTTCAAATAGCCATAACTTTCTGCTCAAGACTCAGAATTGAACATGGGAACAAGCATTGGAAAGGTGTCGGACATTAGAATATAATTATTCAACCAAAAAATTGATCTGGGCATTCAATTTTCCAGGTAATCAGAAGAAATAATTATGATATAGTATGGAACTAGAATGGTTCATATATTTTCATGAAAATTGTTGAGTCAATTAACCTGACAAAGTTTTGTTGGCTGCACATTTTGCAGAGTTTAAAACTTTTAGCTATTAACAGGTGATAAGGTTGAAGTTTAGTTAAAAATAAGCAGAGGTACTCAGGGAAAGAATGCTATGACAAAATATTTCAGAAGATGATCAAAATCCAAGACCTCAAAATGTTCAGGTATGAATCTGAGTGCAGCCATAAAGTCTTGGGAGGTCACTACAGGAAGTCCTCTCATGTTAGTCAAGTATTCAATGGAATTTGGGAAAAGGAATAGATCATGTAGTGAATGAATTAGTGAACACTCCCAAAGAAACCAATATACAAATTAAGCAATGCATTAGAGTAAGATCTATTATAAAAGGAATTGACTATAAGAGTGATAGTAACCAGATAAAGAAAGAGTCTTATTGCATATTTGGATAAGAGGTGCATCATATCCAGGGATTAGATATGAAATTAGAGTAATGATTCCATTATGGTTATCAGAGTGTGCAGTGGAAGCATGGTATGACGGGCATCGATATGGCATGATAGAAGTGGATTGTGCAAGGCAGGATGAAATCAGATTGGTCAAGACAGTGGAGAGTAATAGCCAGCAAGAAAATCCAAGTACTGATATGATCAGTTAAGGAAGGGATAAATCAAGTACCTCAAGAAGGAAGTTGGTGTTAATTGTCCAAGGTTACTTAGAAAACATGACTAGGAATAGAATTGGGTCTTGTAGGATTTGGATCAGAGGGATCCGAATAATAATGGAATGCTGAAAATTAATATCAACATAATATGTAGTTGGAAGTCCATGAACATCCTAGAAAAATAGAATAAAAATTCCTGGGGTAGATTTCAAGCTAATGGGAAAGCAAGTATATTAGTAGATATTATTTATGCATTCCAAAGGTATTGAAGATATTTCCACAATAGCATGAATATGTAAAAGCCAATAAATACTTAAAAGTGAAATGAACCATGTAAAGAACCATGAAAAGAAAAATGGTTCTATGCTTGGTTCTGAATGTAAAAGAGATGGGGCCTGAGAAGAATTTATCTCAAGTATCATAGAGTCATGAGTGACATTCCCAAGGGGTGGAAGTACCATTTGAAATTATGTTGGTAAATTAAAAGTAATATTAAGTACTTCTAATTAATTCTCTGCAGCTAGAGTAGGAGGCATGTGTCCATCCTTACATCATGATAAGAGATTGGATATGCAAGCCAAGTTTGAGGCTAGTTGGCAAGTAGTGGAGAAGAATTAAAGAAAACTCAAATACTAAAGTATTCAATCAAGGAAAAACTGGAATAGTTCATTCAAAAAAAAAAAAAGGGATGTTGAATATCCAAAGTCTATAAGACAACATGATAGGAATTATAATTCATCCAAGTATGAGTTGGGATAGATGGATCCAGGAAGTAAATAAAATCTTACGGTTATTATCAGTTTAGTATTTGGATGGAAAATAAAAGGCAGCCAAGAGTGTTTTGGCTAGAAAGTGCTCAGATCAGAAATAATCGTGCATAGTGGTTATAGTGAAGAGCACTTGAAGGTTCAGGAATCTAGGAGAATGGAAGACTTCTGGGATAAACAAGGAAACATGATACAAGAAGAAATAATTTACTGCAATTACTATAGTAGCAAGTATTTTATGGATTTTAGCACAACCATAAAGTGAGAATGCTTGCATGTTTGCAAATGTTGTTGATAATGTTGTTGCACATGGAAGGAAGCAACATAAGGCTGGAATGTTGAATTATAAGGCTGATAAAGAGGCACAAGAAATTCTATTGTCATCAGCTAATCAGGTAGCATTAAACTCGTTTAATGGCAGCCATGAAGGTAAGTATTCATGTTTAGAAATTATGTTGTATAATTTCCAAAGGGAAATATAGGTAAGAATTTCCCCAAATTGAATTTTATACTACGTTGTATGGTATTGTTTAAGTGCATTGACAGGATTAAGTTACCACTAGGTGTGGTAAAGGCTAGAAGCCTATTATAGTTATCAAAGATTTTAGATTTTGAATGCACACACTAACATAGTAGAATGTCATGTTAATTTGGTTATGAGACAATAACCAAAACAAAATAAAGATAAGAACTTGTTATAGGAATGATGTTAAGAAAGCTAGTCATGTATGAGACCAGGACATGGTTGGATATGGCAAGTTATGGTTATAGAAAGGTTATGTGCCACACAAATACCCAATGAGCTTCCTACCTTTAAATAAAACTTGGACTACAACCTTTTTGGTAACACTAATAAACACTACAGAATGGTATTCTTGGTGTAGTGTTCGGGTTGAAAAGGAAGGCATCCAAGTAATTGAGAAGACAATGGGAAGTGTGTGGAGATATCTCAAGACATTCCCCTAATTTCCAATTTATGGATGGTGAGATACATGACTTAGATAAAGATCATTCTGAAAATCAATGAAAAGTTGAATTGAATAAGTAGGAATTGAGAGTTGCACTCATGCCTGATAAGTGGCAGAGTTTCACTCGTACATGATGGAATTGTATACTTAAGTGCATTTTTATGAATGAATTTTGTGAGTGCATGCATATATGTTTTTGCATGGAAATAATTATATTAATGGTTGAAATTTTGTTAACTCATGAAGTTGATAACATTTCAGGAACTGTTAAACATTGCAACAGGAAAGTTGCAAGTGAGGTGGTCACAAAAATAGTGACTACAAAAAATTTCCTGTTCAGAAAATTGAAGAAGTGGACTTACTATTACTTATGAACATGCATATGCATAGAATGATGAGTCATTCTATTTTGTTAAATTTTTTGGTAATTGTGATTGAATTGCTAGGTGCAGGCAATTCTAAGATCATTGCATAAGGTGATGTACATGCTGAATTATGATGTACAAAAAATACTGACAATTTACTGGCTATATGCAATATATAATCATTGCAAGAAAAATGATATTTAGTATGGTGCTTGCTGAAATCCATAAGGAAAACTACATTCTATTATTCCAATAACGATGAAAAATTATGAAATAGAATTTCATATTTTGGGAAAAGTCGAATTCCTTATGAAATTAATTTGATTTCTAAAAAGGAATTTTTATGATGCTCTCTCGTGATAATTGGATGTGTATGATGTAGATGAGGTGATAATGATTAAAGTGGGAACTTATGTAGCCACGGTGCTCTGAGCCTTCCTTTGTGGCATGTACTGGAGCTCTGGAAGGGAAGTTGAGCAGTCGATGAACTGTTGGACAGTGAAGGTGCATACTACCTTGGGTTGTACAGGCATGTGGGGAAGAGAGACCGTTGGTTGGAGTGTTGTTGAGAGTTTATCAGCAGTAAGATCTAAGGCTGGGTGGAACGTCATGGATCTACAGCCAGTTGTTTCTTCAATAAAGTTTAATTGAAGCATGTAATAACAAACAATGAGCTGATTTATTGCCTGAAGCATCTCTATGGAATAGAGAATTTAACTTCCCGTTGTAATGTGAGTATGAGAATTAGTGCTGGAAAGTAGAGAACCAGATGGATAACAAGATTCAATTATCTAAATATTGGATATTTTAAGAATTTGAATGGTACATGGTATATAATGCACTGAGGATAGTGCATAAATAAGGGGAGGGGATTGTAATATCCCCAAGTCGAACCCCAACTGTAAATGTAATAATGCACTTGAGTTGGTGAGTTGTTTGTTAAGAACCAAATATCAATATAGCATAGAAAAACCTTAGAAAAAGTACTCCATGCCTTGAAAAAGAGATAATTTCAAGTAATAAGCCTCTTCGAGGGGAAAACCTCTTTTTACCCCACTTAAATGTTCAAGTACAAGATGATTCAAAATGAAAATGTCTCCTTGGTATATATAGGAGACTAGGAGGTATAATT
>JZKD02S0611963.1:456513-472881 GCA_000966675.3 Picea glauca | reverse complement strand
CTTCCCATGTGGGGCGCATTGTTCTTCTTATTTATTTGCACTTGATAGTATAGCTGGTTGCTTGGTCGGTCATGTCGGGTGGGACGTAGACACCTCCATGTTCCTCAGAACAGTCGCCAGCCCTGAGACCTTAAATGGTTAAAGACAATGGGAAACCGGGCTTGAGCGTTGCTTATGTGTCTTGGAGGTCCTAACCTTGCAGGGTAGGACAGGCGGGAGGTCAGTCGTATTCATCAGTCAGTTTTAGTTGTCTTGTGATCTGCATTTATGCTTGTGGTTACGTATCGTGCGTTCTGGTCATACTCTGATGTTCATCCTGGTTGTTTCCTTTTCTATTCGCACTCACACACTTCAAGAAAAAAAAACAAAAAAAAAATTTCCACCTGTCACTAGAATGGTTTCGTAACGAGGCGGTTAGTTACATATCTGGTGTCTGATACATCATACACACAAGAATAAAGTGTGCACTCTTCATCATAGTGTCAACGACTTCAAAAATCGAATCATGCTCCTTGCAGTCAGTGGAAAACCAACAATCAAATCCATCGAAATGACTTCCCATTTCGATTTAGGAATTGCATGTGGCTATAATAAACTTGTTTGATGTCTATGTTCATCCTTCACTTGCTGACATTCTAGACATCTCGCCACGTAACTAACTATGTCTTCTTTCATTCCTTTCCAAAAGAATAAAGGATTAATTCTTGCCTTCATCTTCGTGACTCCAGGATGAGCCATGGTATATTGTTCGATGACCTTTGCTTAAAATCAAACTTCCTAATTTGTTGTTAGGAGGTACATAAATTATGTTTTTATACCTAATAAATATGCCACTGTCAAGTGAATATCCTTCATACTTCAGTATCATCATAATATTTTGTCTGATATTATCCTTAACTTCTTTGTACCAATCATTGTCGATCTGTAAGGCTAGGATCTTTTCTTGAAGATTCTTCTTAAGAGGTATTACCGAGAATATGCGTGGTCTCCAACTCAATGCGTGGTCTCCAACTCAATGCATTGGCTACTTTTTTCACCATTCCTTTAATGTAAGTAATCTAAAAATCATATTTGCTAAGTAGTTCTACCCAACACCTTTTTCGTACATTCAGGTCACTCTGCGTAAAAATGTGCTACAATCCACAGTGATCTGTATTTAATTCAAATTTTCATCCAATCAAATAATGTCTCCAAACTCGTAAGGCATATACAATTGCTAATAAATCCAAGTCATGTGTTGTGTAATTCTCTTCATTCCTTCTTAATTTCCTTGAGATGTAAATGATCACTCAATCGTCTTGCATCAAAAATCCGCCTAGAACTTCCTTGGATGTGTCCATGCATACCAAGAATTCTTTGTTCATGTTGGGGACCTTCAATGTTAGCACTGCCATTAACAACCTGTTGGCAACCATATATTCATGTCAATTTTATCATGAAAAATGTAGTCTTCATAGGATAAAATTTCATGTTGCTGCCTCCTCCTTCTTGAAAAGATTTCTATCATCTTCCGTTTTTTAAAAGATTCATTGGCCTACCTGTGTGTAAGAGTTTTTTGTTTTTAATCTATCGTTTATTTTGTTTAATTTCATGACTGAAAGCATGAATTGTCTTGAGTGTTCATCATACAATTTGTGGTTTCTTTTGCTAATAGGATGACACCTAAAGGGCATCTTTATTTTCACAAATCTTGAAATTTATAAGTCTATCTTCTTTATTTATTGATCCATTATCATCTCACTTGATTCATACAAATTGGGAGATATGACTTAATCGATTTTATTTTTGATTATATGGTTTTTACATGTCCTTGGTTGTGCAACTAGCATAAATTTGGGTAAATTTGAAATTTGAATGTTTCCCCAACAGTCGTATAACAGTCTAGTCGCCCTGGTACAGGATTGACTCACCATCCCCCTTCATCCTGCATAGTTCAGGCATGCATTCATTGTTTTTATTTGTAAGTTTTGATTCTTTGGGTTTGGAATTCTTTTCACAGAGTGGTTTCCTATTCTTCTCATCCTCTAGTTATTACCCTCTCAATGCTCCATGGCTGTTATGGTGACTTCGTGAATCTTTAAGTATCGGGTCTCTCTCTATTTTGCATACCTCACCCTACATTTCGAGTTTTGGAGAGCCCAACCCACCTCTCGCTATCTCTGTTATTTATTTGTAACCGTATCTGTGGCTTCTGTAATAGTGTAGATCCGAACAACCCTGAGGTTTTACAAATTTGTGATTACATAGCAGAGTTCAAACCTGTAATTGCATGCTTGAGGCACGTTTTTGCGGGAAGGTTTCTGGGAAAACCGTAAGAATTAGCCGAAACCCTTTAAGAACCATTTCAAAAATGGGGTCATTTACCTTCATTGTAGGAATATTATCTAGAAACAATACAGTTTTAGAGGTACATCTCGTTCTTTGGAGGGAAAAATCTCAGAATTTCTTTGTGGTTGAGGTAAGCGTTTTTGGTTTGTTTTTCTTAGAAATTCAAGCATGTTATGGGTTTGGCTAGGGTTCAATATTATATTCCTTTATATCTATTATGATTCTACATAAAATGATTAATCTTTATCAAAAACAGAAGTTTAACACATTGTCAATTTTTTTTCACCTTGATCTTATCCAGATTGGGGATACTTGGGAAGTTTTCCTGTGTAGAAACGATTTCACCTCACCCGAGAACACAGTAGATTCACCTCTGGATTCAAATATAGACCCCAACCCCTGTATAGCTAACCCTTCTATCAAATACATGTGTGTTTATCCATAAAAGACCAATCTATCACAGATCTACTCTCTACTGCAGTTCGAAACCCCTCGAGCAAAAAGGCCACGGTCTGTTTTCATGCATTGGAGGAGATTTTTAGATGTGATAAAGAACAGGACTTTCGTGCCCCTACTATTAAGAAAATTCCTATTATGGTTCACAAACCAATTATCAAGAAATACCATAGGCATAAGGATAGTAATTCATATTTAAAAATGGTAAACAAGAGGATTAAGTAGTTTAATAAAATTATCATTAAAAAAGAAACAACCCAACAAATTCCACTATCATGAATTCAGATGATTTTTGGTCAAATGGATGAAATAGGAAATAATTGTTATGTTTTTTTTTATTTTCTTCTATTTTGAAAATAAAATAGATTAGATTTTATTTTTTGATTTTGATTTTTACTATTTTAACTAGCTACAGAAACCTGTATCTTATCTTTTAAAAAAAATTAGTTTGAATTCAAGTCCATTTTAAATAAAAATTAATTATTAGTTGTTAATAATTATATAACATTGTTTCTATTTCATTTTCAAGGCATGATGTATCTTGATGCTGATATTTTGGGATGGAACATGCTTGACTTAGGTGATTACCTATCTCCTTTTTGTTTGTTTTATAAATAATAATAAAAAAAAACTTTCATAAATTTTGAAGATACAGTTTTATCATGAGTGGATCTAGGCCCTCTATATTTGTAATGTTTTGATATTTTGAGATCTGATCCTATCTTCGAAGATAGGAAGTTTAGATTTCATAAACTCTCTAAATACTCTATACTTTGTAAAGGAAAGGATCTTGGCAAGGAGCAGAAAATGGACGGGTGATTCCAAGACTTAATGAAACAACATATATGCATTTTGTCTTTAGCCTTTTGTAAATGGTGTTTTCATTTATGTTTTGTTAATCCTAATATATTAATAGGTTTGATAGATTTGGACTTAATGATCTATTATGTTTGGGATACTTATGTTATAAATATCGTCTATAATTTGTTGCTCTAGATATAAGTACTATGATCATATCTCCAATTCGAATGATAGGATTTGTCTTTGAATTTTAGTTGAATGATGAAATGCAATAAGTTACAGTCAGATTTATCTTACTGTAATTATGTGCAATTATAATATCACAAGGTTCAATTTGTGTTTCCTCTTTTGTCATTAAACCTTAACTGCCAATACATGTTTTGAATTTATTTAGAATAGTCATAATGTCTATTACAGATTTCTCTCTTGGGTGTGGCAGTTGGATGTTCTTCACTCATACAGACACTTGGATACATCTCAATAACTAACAATAGGTTAGCTCCTTTGTGTTTCTCAATTATGTCATTTACATATTAATGAAACTAGAATGTTTGGTTCATATTTTGACTACCTACACGTCTGCGTTCCATAGTTTATTCAATTAAAAAACAGTTAGATTTATAAAAGAAAATAGAAAAGATTTAAATGTGATTTCTTTATCTGCTTCTTAAAAGTAATTATTTTCACATCGATTTCGTAAGTTTCGATTAAAACTTGCAATTTGTAAATGATGTACATAAGTGAGATTTGTATATTTTCTGCTTAAATACACCTACAATAGTTATATTATAGCATATGTACATATATAATATATAGTTGTTAGCATTAGTTTAGTTATTCCTTTCTTTTCATTTTCTTTTTAGGATTTTAGGTTGGCTAACAGAGCCATTAAACTCGCCAGAACAAGTTACACCAAACATCTTGGGTTATTTAGACAAACCCGGACCGGACTTGTTCTTCCAGTTGATGGACATGGAATTTCTCCCGTCAAAAAATGGCACTAGAAGGAGGACCGACTGACAAGCAGGCCTTGTAGGAGCCTTCATTTCGAATATATTTAATTCCCCCATGGCTCCCCAAATCATTGTGTTGGAACATGTTTTCCACTCCTCACTACCCGATGTTCCCAACGAGACAGCCTCTCGCTTTTCCAAACTCACCTTTGATGGTGGGGGGGATGTATTTGTTAAAGACCACCTTAACAAGTTTTGGTGAAAATGCATCAAACATGACATTTCTGATTTAAAAGTTTTGTGCAGATTGTTCGCTTTTACTTTTAGGGGTTGGATTAAACATTGGTTTGAGTCTTTTTCAACATATCACATTTTTTATTGGCTTCAATTTGTAGAGGAATTTTTAGATGCTTTTGAAATCTATGATTACAATCAATTATGTGAAGAATTTTAGACTTTGCTTATCAATGACAACTCACCTCTAGAAGGCTTTTCAACAAGAATCCATCATGTTCTCTGTAAATTTAATCTTGATGACATATCATTTGTACTAAATCTCGCCTATGATTCTTGCATCCCCTTTATCCAGTCATGTTCAATCACAAATGACAAAATAGTTACAAATCCTATCACTCAATTGCGAGAAGAATTTTGTTCGCAGGATGAGAAGAATCCATCCGAAAATTTTGAAGAAAAGGAGGTAGAATCTATTGAAAAGGTTCTTACTGACAATCAAATTGGTTTTTCCTCTGAATCATTGTATGTTCATTCCTCGACCATCGTGGAATAAGATTCAATGTTGGGTCAAGTTGAATGTCCATATTCTTCAAACTCTTTCTTTAATCAATACTGAAACTCATTTATTGAAGAACACTTAGGTCAGGAAAATAATCCTAAGTATTCTAACATTCCCAACAAAGTGATTAGAGATGTAAATCTGCAATTGGAAGAAGAAACTTTAAACCTTCATCCAAAAATTATACCTTATCCACAGGAAAGATTAGATGTTTGTTCTGAAAGTTTTGAATTATCTATCATACATGAGGCAAATCTAGATTATCATATTATGCTGAAGAATTTATCACCAAAACAGAGTCAAAGTGAAGAAGAATGTCTTAAGAATACCATTGCTAAATATTATAGCTCAAGAGATCCTTTTCACGTGCTCATTTATGATTCCTTTTACTCTTTATATCCTGATATTTTCTTAGACTCTGGTGGACTTGATACTTTACCCACAACATCCTACTCTTTTCCGCCACAATCAGATCCTTTCGATATGCCAAGATTTGGTGAAATTAATTCCAAACGTAACATTTGTGAAGTTGGATTTGACGCTCTTTCACTTTCATCACTCACATGGGAAAAATACATGTTGCGAGATGATTTTACACAGTTTATTTTTGAAAAATACAATGCGAATTTTAATTTTTATGCTTCACATTTTGGAACGATCAACATCATCAAAGGAAGTGTTCAAACCAATGATCTAATTGATGTCATGAATCCTCTTCTGATGTGTTCCCCATTGATATATTCATTTCATCAAAGTCATAGTTTGCATCCTAGTTTTTATGAGAGGATCTTAGGATGACTTGAATATTCGTATATAAAAAATCTTCATAATAAAGATAAAGTCGCTCTTGCTTTGTTTTTACCTAAATATCTAGGAAGTAAGCATGACATATTTCTTTTAGATCCTCCATGTGAATAAATTAATGAACACTTGGAGAATTGTCAAAAGGATGGGATACTTCAGCCTTGGTTGATGATTATGTCATTTCCCCATAGTCTTGACAAGTTTTCCAAAATTACTTACACTTGTCAATGCAATTATGACCCATATCATGACAAGATTGCATAATGGTTGGAGGATTCATACATCAAGAGGTTCCAAGGGAATGGTAAGGATATGCTTTCTTTGTTTTTAAAAGATGATGATAAAGGTAAGTATGATATATTTGATATATTTTTTTCATTTTTCTATGTACTAACATACTTGTTAGTAATATTTGATTTTGTTTCCATTGCAGGATTAGAGTTACTCCGATGGCTACATTGGAAGCATGACTTCATGTAGTATTTGATTTGTTTAGCAGTTAGGGTTGGTTTAGGAGTAGGCTTTCTTTTAGCTTTATTTCTCATTGTTTCTCTTTGTAATAATGCATTTATAAACACAAGTGGGTGCACCAAGAGAATTGTAATATGATTGTTGTCAGGGAAGTCCACTTTGACCCTTTTCTCTCAACTTTTCGTTGAACATTTCTTTTCAACAACACAGTATCATCATGCAAATTTTAAATGAAAAGTAAAGAGATAAGTAAATTTGAACTGTCAATTCTACCCTAACCCAAAGTGCCATGAGTAGGACTGCACTCATATTAATAAGGTTTTTTCTCTTTTTCTTTTAGTCTCTCTCAAGAGATATTCTGCATGATGATTTTAGATACACCCTCTTGTAAATATTTTTAATTTTGTTTTTTGTTTTTGATTTTGGTTCTTTTAATTTTGCTTGATTTTAATTTGCTTTCTAAATAATTATTTCTAAGTCACCATTACATTTCTGGAAGGGAATAAGAATTCTCATTCATTAGAAGCAATTGATAACTTCCCAAGCACCTGAGCAGTAAGTGCTAAAACTCAGATCAATGGAAGTAAGTTTCTGTTCAAATCCGTGTTTCTGGTTTCTCCTTGAAATTACAAGTAGATGCGATTATCATTAATAAACGTCTAATGTTGCCCCTATTTTAAGGAAAACAAATCAGTTGTATGTTCCCATCCTTGAGATGGTTTCCTAATAGAAATCTAAGTGTCCAAAGTGTGATGAAGGTCATCAAAAAGGGGAGAATGATTTCTAAATGATCAAAAAAATTATGCTAAACTCTACGATTTTCAGTATCACCCCGCCCTCTTGAATGTTCTTAAGTTCTGGAAATTATAAACATATTCTAGAGGGTTGAAAGCACTGTAATGTGTGGGACGTGTTTGTAAACTTGATAGGACACTGAACATGTATATTGGCATTGGGTAAATGCATGCATGTATGGATGATTTTAGGGGCTAAATTTCGCTCATGGACTAATTTTCCATGGTTTTTCCAAAAATGAGATTCGCTATTTTAAAAATGATTCGCCCAAATTCTATAGGATAAAATTATTTTACCTTAAAAATCGCCAAAATTTTATAAAAACTATATAAAATCCTTAGAAATTTGAATATGTTTACAAAAATATCGCCAAACCTTTATAGTTGGCATATGAAGGATAAGTAAGATTCGCCAAGGTTTTTACATTTTAAAATAAATTTCCATCCTTAAAATCATCCCTACATGCATGATACCAAGACAACTTCACCAGGTTACTAAATAGGCCTACTGGTAGCGAAGTAATGTCAGGTTTAAAAAGATCCTCAAGTCTATTTTCAATTTGATCAAGTGTGGAAATGTTCTTTATCATGAATGGACTACTCTTTGATGGGATAAAGGTACTGGAGTGGGTTAAATGGCATCCATGTCGAGGCTATGAAGGCCTACTGGCAGAAGTGGCCATGTCAACAGTATTGAAGTCGACTACATAAACATCGTTACACTCATAATCGAAATTAGATGTCGGATTACATTTTTTTTAGACAGAAATACATCTGATGCTAAAACTGCATTATTTCTGAGTTATGATCATAATGCTTGACCTATTGTTGATTGTTTCTAGAAATTTATTTTATCTAACCCCCTGACATAAATTTTCTTGTGATGCAAAGATTACTGCTTCGCCCAGCGTGTCTCCATTGTTGGTAGCCATATATTCATGTCAATTTTATCATGAAAAATGTCGCCTTCATAGAATAAAATTTCATGTTGCTTCCTCCTCCTTGTAAATTTTTCTATCTTTCATTTTTGAAAAGATTCATTGGCCTACCTGTTTGTAAGAGTTTTTTTTTTTTAATCTATCATTTGTTTTGTTTAATTTCATGACTGAAAGCATGAAATCATAAAAAAAAATTGGCTTGGGTGATCATCATACAGTTTGTGGTTTCTTGGTTTCTTTTGCTAATAGGATGTCACCTAAAGGGCATCTTTATTTTTACAAATCTTGAAATTTATAAGTCTATCTTCTTTATTTATTGATCCATTATCATCTCACTTGATTCATACACTTTGGGAGATATGACTTAATCAATTTTATTTTTGATTATATGGTTTTTACATGTGCTTGGTTGTGCAACTAGAATAACTTTGGGTAAATTCAAAATTTGAATCTTTCCCCAATAGTCGTATCACAGTCTAGTCTCCCTGGTACATGACTGACACACCATCCCCCTTCATCCTGCATAGTTCACGCATGCATTCATTGTTTTGATTTGTAAGTTTTGATGCTTTGTGTTTGACATAATTTTCACAGAGTGGTTTCCTATTCTTCTCATCCTCTAGTTATTACCCTCTCAATGCTCCATGGCTGTTATGGTGACTTCGTGAATCTTTAGGTACCAGGTCTCTCTCTATTTTGCAGACCTCACCCTACATTTCACGTTTTGGAGAGCCCAAACCACCTCTTGCTATCTCTGTTATTTCTTTGTAACCGTATCTATGGCTTCTGTAATAGTACAGATCTGAACATCCCTGAGGTTTTACACATTTTTTATTACAAAGCAGAGTTCAAACTCGTAATTGCATGCCTGAGACACATTTTTACAGGAAGGTTTATGGGCAAACCGTTACGCATTAGCCAAAACACTTTAAGACCCATTTCGAAAATGGGGTCATTTACCTTCACCATGGGAAGGTTCTCTAGAAATGACATAGGTCAGAGGTACATCTCATTCTTTGGGGGGGGGAATCTCAAAATTTCTTTGTGGCTGAGGTAAGCGTTTTTGGTTTGTTTTGCTCAAAAATTCAAGCTTGTTATGGGTTTTTCTAGGATTCAATATTATATGCATTTATATATGTTATGATTCTTCATAAAATGATTAATATTTATCAAAAATGGAAGTTTAACCCATTGTCAAATTTGTTTCACCTTGAGCTTATCCAGGTTGGGGATACTTGGGAAATTTGCCTGTGTAGAAATGATATCACCTCACCCGAGAACACAGTAGATTTGCCTCTGCATTCCAATATAAAACCCAACCCATGTATAGCTAACCCTTCTATCAAATACCTGTGTGTTGATCCACAAAATACCAAGCTATTACATATCTACTCTCTACTGCAGTTTGAAACCCCTTGGGCAAAAAGGCCACGATCTGTTTTCATGCATTGGAGGATATTTTTAGATGTGATAAAGAACATTACTTTCATGCCCCTACTATTGAGCCAATTCTTGTTATGGTTCACAAACCAATTGTCAAGAAATACCACAGGCATAAGGAGATTAATTCTGATTTAAAATTGGTAAACAATAGGATTAAGCAGTTTAATAAAATGATCATTAAAAAATAAACAACCCAACAAATTCCACTCTCCTGAATTCGGATGCTTCTTGGTCAAATGGATGAAATAACAAATAGTTGTTATGTTTTTTTATTTGCTTCTGTTTTGAAAATAAAATAGATTAGATTTTATTTTTTGATTTTGATTTTTACTATTTTAACTAGCTACAAAAACCCGTAGCTTATCCTTTTTTTTTAAATTAGTTTGAATTCAAGTCATTTTTAAATAAAAATTAGTAATTAGTTGTTAATAATTGTCTAACAATGTTCCTATTTAATTTTTGGGGCATGATGTATCTTTATGTTGATCTTATGGGATGGAAAATCCTCGACTTAGTTGATTAGCTATCTCCTTTTTGTTTGTTTTATAAATAAAATAAAGAAAATTTCATAAATTTTGAAGATATAGTTTGATCATGAGTGGCTCTAGGCCCTCTATATTTGTAATGTTTTGATGTTTTGAGATCTGATCCTATCTTATAAGATAGGAAGTTTAGATTTCATAAACTCTTTAAATACTCTATACTTTGTAAAGGAAAGGATCTTGACAAGGAGAAAAAGATGGACGGGTGATTCCAAGACTTAATGAAACAACATACATGCATTTTGGTTTTAGCCTTTTGTAAATGGTGTTTTCAATTATGTTTTGTTAATCTTGATATATTAATAGGTATGATAACTTTAGACTTAATTTTATGTTTGGGATACTTATAATATAAATATCGTCTATAATTTTCTACTCTAGATATAAATACTATGATCATATCTCCAATTAGAATCATAGGATTTATCTTTGAATTTTAGTTGAATGATGAAATGCAATAAGTTACACTAAGATTTATTTTTGTAATTATGTGCAATTATAAGATCACATGGTTCAATTTGTGTTTCCTCCTCTGTCATTAAACCTCAACTTCCAATACATGTTTTGAATTTATTTAGAAAAGTCATAAAGTCTATTGCATATTTCTCTCTTGGGCATGGCAGTTGGATGTTCTTCACTCACACATATGCTTGGATACATCTCACTAACTAACAACAGGTCATTTTCGTTGTGTTTCTCAATTCTATCATTTACGTATTAATGAAACCAAAATGTTTGGTTTATCTTTTGACTACCTACACATCTGCGTTCCATAGTTTATTCAATTAAAAAATAGTTAGATTTATAAAAGAAAATAGAAAAGATTTAAATGTTCTTTATTTATCTGCTTCTTAAAAGTAATTATTTTCACATCGATTTCATAAGTTTCGATTAAAACTTGCAATTTGTAAATGATGTACATAAGTGAGATTTGTATATTTTCTGCTTAAATAAGCCTACAATAGTTATATTAGAGCATATGTACCTATATAATATATATTTGTTAGCATTAGTTTAGTTATTCCTTTCTTTTTCGTTTTCTTTTTAGGATTTTAGGTTGGCTAACGGAGGCATTAATAAACCTGTCAGAATGAGTTACACCAAACGGCTTGGGTTATTTAGACAACCCTGGAATGGACTTGTTCTTTCAGTTGATGGACATGGAATTTCGCCCATCAATAAATGGCGCTAGAAGGAGGGCCAACTAATAAGCAAGCCTTGTAGGAGCCTTTATTTTGAATATATTTAATTCCCTCATGGTTCCCCAAATCACTGTGTTGGAACATGATTTCCACTTCTCATTACCCGATGTTCCCAATAAGATAGTCTCTCACTTGTCCAAACTCACCTTTGATAGTGGGGTGGATGTATTTGCTAAAGACCACCTTAACAAGTTTAGGTGCAAATGCATCAAACATGACATTTCTGATTTAAAAGTTTTGTGAAGATTGTTCACTTTTACTTTTAGGGGTTGGATTAAACACTGGTTTGAGTGTTTTCCAGCATATTACATTTTTTATTGGTTTCAATGTGTAGAGGAATTTTTGGATGCTTTTGAAATCTATGATTACAATCAATTATGTGAAGAATTTCAGACTTTGCTGATCAATAAAAACTCACCTCTAGAAGGCTTTTAAACAAGAATCCATCATGTTCTTTGTAAATGTAATCTTGATGACATGTCATTTGTACTAAATCTCCTCTATAATTCTTGCGTCCCCTTCATCCATTCATGTTCAATCGAAAATGACAAACTAGTTACAAATCCTGCCACTCAATTACGAGACGAATTTTTTTCCGCAGGATGAGAAGAATCCATCCAAAAATTTTGAATGAGCAAAGGAGGTAGAACCTATTGAAAAGGTTATTACTAACAATCAAATTGGTTTTTCCTCTAAATCATTGTATTTTCATTCCTCAACCATCGTGGAAGAAGATTCAATGTTGGGTCAAGGTGAATGTCCATATTCTTCAAACTCTTTTTATAATCAACACTTAAACTCATTTATTGAAGAACACTTAGGTGAGGAAAATAATCCTAAGTATTATAACATTCCCAAGAAAGTGATTAGAGATGTAAATCTGCAATTGGAAGAAGAAACCTTAAACCTTCATCCACAAATTATACCTTCTCCATAGGAAAGATTAGATGTTTGTTGTGAAAGTTTTGAATTATCTATCATACAGGAGGCAAATCTAGATTATCATATTATGTTGAAGAATTTATCACCAAAACAGAGTCAAAGTGAAAAAGAATGTCTTGAGAATACCATTGCTAAATATTATAGCTCAAGAGATCCTTTTCATGTGCTCATTTATGATTCCTTTTACTCTTTATATCCTGATCTTTTCTTAGATTCTGGTGGACTTGATACTTTACCCACAACATCCTACTCTTTTCCACCACAATCAGATCCTTTCGATATGCCAATATTTGGTGAAATTAATTCCAAACGTAACATTTATGAAGTCATATTTGACGCTCTTTCACTTTCATCACTCACATGGGAAAAAAGACATGTTGTGAGATGATTTTACACAATTTATTTTTGAAAAATACAATGCAAATTTTAATTTGTATGCTTCACATTTCAAAACGATCAACATCATCAAAGGAAGCGTTCAAACCAATGATCTAATTGATTTCATGAATCCTCTTCTGATGTGTTCCCCATTGATATATTTGTTTCATTAAAGTCATAGTTTTCATCCTAATTTTTATGACAGGATCTTAGAATGGATTGAACATTCGTATATAAAAAATCTTCATAATAACGATAAAGTTGTGCTTGCTTTGTTTTTACCTAAATATCTAGGAAGTAAGAATGAAATATTTCTTTTAGATCCTCCATGTGAAGAAATTAATGAACACTTGAAGAATTATCAGGAGGATGGGGCACTTCAGCCTTGGCTGATGATTATGTCATTTTCCCATAGTCTTGACAAGTTTTCCAAACTTACTTACACTCATCCACGCCATTATGACCCATATCATGACAAGATTGCAGATTGGTTGGAGGATTCATACATTAAGAGGTTCCAAGGGAATGGTAAGGACATGCTTGCCTTGTTTCTAAAAGATGATGATAAAGGTAAGTATGATATATTTTTCATTTATCAATGTACTACCGTACTTGTTAGTAATATTTGATTTTTTTTCCATTGCAGGATTGGAGTTACTCCGATGGCTACATTGGAAGCACGACTTCACATAGTATTTGATTTGTTTAGCAGTTAGGGTAGGTTTAGGAGTAGGTTTTCTTTTAGCTTTATTTCTCACTATTTCTCTTTGTAATAATGCAGTCATAAACACAAGTGGGTGCGCCAAGAGAATCGTAATATGATTGTTGTTAGGGAAGTCCACTTTGACCCTTTTATCTCAGATTTTTGTTGAACATTTCTTTTCAAAAACATAATATCATCATGAAAATTTTAAATGAATAGTAAAGAGATAAGTAAATCTGAACTGTCAATTCTACCCTAACCCAAAGTGCCATGTGTAGGACTGCACTCATATTAATAAGGTTTTTTCTCTTTTTATTTTAGTCTCTCTCAAGAGATATGTTGCGTGATGATTTCAGATACACCCTCTTGTAAATATTTTTAATTTTCTTTTTTGTTTTTGATTTTGGTTCTTTTCATTTTGCTTGATTTTGATTTGCTTTCTAAATAATTATTTCAGAGTCACCATTACATTTGTGGAAGGGAATAAGAATTCTCATTAATTAGAAGCAATTGATAACTTCCCAAGCACCTGAGCAGTAAGTGCTAAAACTCAGATCAATAGAAGTAAGTTTTTGTTCAAATCAATGTTTTTGGTTTCTCCTTGAAATTACAAGTAGATGTGATTTTCATTAATAAGCTTCTAACATTGTCCATGTTTTAAGGAAAACAACTCAGTTGTAACTTCCCATCCTCAAGATGGTTTCCTAATAGAAATCTAAGTGTCCAAAGTGTGATGAATGTCATCAAAAAGGGGAGAATGATTTCTAAATGATCAAAAATTTTATGCTAAACTCTGCGATTTTCAGTATCACCCCGCCATCTTGAATGTTATTAAGTTCCGGAAATTATAAAAAAATTATAGAGGGTTGAAATAATTGTAATGTGTGGGAAGTGTTTGTAAACCCACCGGGACACTGAACAGGTCTGCTGGCAGTGGGTAAATGCATGCATGATACCAAGGCAACTTCGTCGGGGTACTGAATAGGACTGCCAGCAGAGAAGCAATGTTGGGTTTAAAAATATCCTCAGGTATGTTTTCAATTTGATCAAGTGTGGAAATGTTCTTTATCATGAATGGACGACTCTTTGAAGGGAAAAAGGTACTAGAGTGGGTTAAATGACATCCCTGTCAAGGCTATGAATGCCTACTAGCAGAAGTGGCCCTGTCAACAGTATTGAAGTCGACTACATAAACATCGTTACACTCGTAATCTAAATTAGATGTCAGATTACATTTTTTTTAGACAGAAATACATCTAATGCTAAAACTGCGTTATTTCTGAGTTATGATCGGAATGCTTGACCTGTTGTTGATTGTTTCTAGAAATTTATTTGATCTAACCCCCTGACATAAATTTTTTGGTGATGCAGAGATAATTGCTTCACCCAATGTGTCACCATTGTTGGCAGCGATATATTCATGTCAATTTTATCATGAAAAATGTTGTCTTCATAGGAAAAAAATTCATGTTGTTGCCTCCTCCTTATTGCAAAGATTTCTATCATCTTTTGTTTTTGAAAAGGTTCATTGGCCTACCTGTGTGTACGAGTTTTATGTTTTTAATATATCGTATGTTTTGTTTAATTTCATGACAAAAAACATGAAATTAGAACAAAATTTTGGCTTGAGTGATCATCATACAGTCTGTGGTTTCTTGGTTTCTTTTGCTAATAGGATGACACCTAAAGGGCATATTTATTTTTACAAATCTTAAAATTTATAAGTCTATATTCTTTATTTATTGATCCATTATCATCTCACTTGATTCATACACTTTGGGAGATATGACTTAATCGATTTTATTTTTGATTATATGGTTTTTACATGTGCTTGGTTGTGCAGCTAGCATAACTTTGGGTAAATTCAAAATTTGAATGTTTCCCCAGCAGTCATATCACAGTCTAGTCGCCCTGGTATAGGACTGACACACCATCCCCCTTTATCCTGCATAGTTCAGGTATGCATTCATTGTTTTGATTTGTAAGTTTTGATGCTTTGGGTTTGTCATTATTTTCACAGAGTGGTTTCCTATTCTTCTCATCCTCTGGTTATTACCCTCTCAATGCTCCATGGTTGTTATGGTGACTTCGTGAATCTTTAGGTACCGGGTCTCTCTCTATTTTGCATACCTCACCCTACATTTCGAGTTTTGGAGAGCCCAACCCACCTCTCGCTATCTTTGTTATTTCTTTGTAACTGTATCTATGGTTCCTGTAATAGTGCAAATCCGAACATCCCTGAGGTTTTACACATTTGTGATTACATAGTAGAGTTCAAACCCGTAATTGCATTCATGAGAGACGGTTTTGCGAGAAGGTTTCTAGGCAAACCGTTATGAATTAGCCAAAACCCTTTAAGACCCATTTCGGAAATGGGGTCATTTATCTTCAACATGGGCAGATTCTCTAGAAACGATATAGTTGCAGAGGTACATCTCGTTCTATGGAGGGAAAAATATCATAATTTCTTTGTGGCTGAGGTAAGCGTTTTTGGTTTGTTTTTCTTAGAAATTCAAGCCTGTTATGGGTTTGGCTAGGGTTCAAGATTATATGCCTTTATATTTGTTATGATTCTACATAAAATGATTAATCTTTATCAAAAATGGAAGTTTAACCCATTGTCAAATTTTTTTCACCTTGAGCTTATCCAGATTGGGGATACTTAGGAAGTTTGCCTGTGTAGAAACGATCTCACCTCACCCGAGTGTTGGACACACCTACCACACTTAGAGGGGGGGTGAATGAGTGTGGGGCTCTTTTTCCCAAAACTGCCCTCTTGCACAAAAACTCATCAATTAGCATTCAACATTTATTCAT
>JZKD02S0611963.1:414095-430499 GCA_000966675.3 Picea glauca | reverse complement strand
CCTATAAATCTTGTTTTGTTTTATTGTATGATTCCTTGATCACATACATAGGTTTATATTGAGTTTATGCTATTACTATCACTTTGGTTGGTTGCATTCTTTTGCAGGATCATCATTATATGACCGTTGGAATGGATCTAGAATGGTGATGGCGAGAGGAAGCAACATTTAAACGATATGTCACCTATCCCTCTTTAGTTAGTGAATTCAATATTTAAAAACTTAAGGAAACCATCATGTTCTCGTGTGTTTTGTTCTAGATCTAGGTGGATCTAGGGAGATCAGTTAGTGTCTGCACCTACCGATTTATCCGATAAAACAGGCTCCAAGGTGACAGTCATTGAGAATGTGTTCAACCTCTTTGTGAGTCAGACATCGTCGTAGGATGGTATCAGTGCCACGAAGATATAAGGTTTAGTTGATAATGAGATAACGATGGGAGTGGTGGCGGATACAGCGATGTTCTTCATGAGAGATATCTGGCTAAAAACATTGTGTCTAGAGATAGAGTATGATGTCTCCATACCAGGAATCAAAAATGCTAATAAGGAATAGAGAATCGTTAGGGAGAGAGTCTCTAGGCTCAGTATCTTCATCAGCATGGGGAAAATCACAAATGAGTTCAGCGAACACCAGGGACTTTTTGGATTTGGACTTAGTGAATTCAAGATCAAATTATTGAAGGATTATGATCCATTTTGAGTATTTTCCCCCAAGTACCTGACGGGTAAGGATGTGATACATGGGGTTAGAATCCGCGATAACCATGGTGGTGCATAGCAGAATGTAATGAAAAAATCTCTGGACAACGATGACGGCTTCTAGAGCCAACTTCTCAACATGTGAATAGCGGAGTTCTAGTCCAAATAGACTTTTACTCATGTAATAAATCACATGTTCTTCACTGGAAGAGTCCTCTTGAACTAACACCATGGAAATAGTGGAAGTAGAGGTTGCTAAGTAAAGGATATAATCCTTCGTATAGTCTGGAAGATTCAACAAAGGAGTGTGTGTTAGTGCATTCTTAAGAGCATCGAACGATCATTGAGTAGTATCATCCCAGATGAAAGGGGCATCTTTCTGCAACAATCACATGAATCCTTTAGTGATTTCAGCATAGTTACAAATAAATTGGCGAATAAAGTTTTCTTTCCCCTGCAAACTTTGGAGTTGTCGTAGGTTGTTAGGTGGGGATAAAGATATAATATCTCTAATATTTAAGGGATCCACCTGAATCCATTCCTTGGAGACAACAAAGCTGAGAAGTCGGCTTGATTCGACAACAAAAATACATTTATGTGGGTTCAAACGGATGTGGTAGAACCGACATCGAAGAAAAATAGCTCGTAGATGACCAAGATGGTTGGATCGACTAGATTGTAAATTCTAACCTTGTACAATATCTACTGTAAACTGATATTCAAAAAAGCACAGAAAAGATACAATGGCAAATACAAACATTAGACAGAGATTTTTCACCTGGAAACCCAAACCGGGAAAACCAGCATATATTATATTCATACATTTTTTACACTGTTTACAATACAATATACATATAGGAGCCAGCGGTATCAAAAACCCTAACCCAATGACCTGGATTAGTCCAAAACCCTAATTCCTTAACCGGAAATAGAAAACCATCAGCAAAAAACCATGTGCCGAAAAACCACCTAATATCACGTGGTCCCGGAAATATGTCGACCCGGCGAAAATATGTCGGCCAGAAAAAAAAAATTTGGGGGCTCCGCCCCCCTCTAACCCCCCTGCGCGCCCGTCACAGGCGCTCAGACACTACTACTTGTGCAAAGAATATAACACATACCCAACATAGATGATTGGGCGGGTAAGTCATCGAGGTATGGTTCTGCAATATGTTTGATATCATGGAAGGTGTAGGACATGGCTCACTGGAACATAGCCCCAACATTTTTAAGGCCAAATGATAGCTTTCGATAAGCAAAATTTCCCCACGGGCAAATAAAGGTCGTCTTATGTTGATCAGCCGGTAAGATTTCTATCTAGTTATATCTTGAGAAACTGTTCATAAAAAAGAAAATTACTCTACCAACACAATTATCAATAATCTTGTCGATGAAGGGTGTGGGGTAGTTGTCTTTTGGACAAGATTTGTTAATATCCCTATAATCAACACAGACGTGAATGGTCCCCTGTTTCTTAGTAACAGGGATGATATTGGAAACCCATTATATCAAGGGGACAGGATAAATGAAACCAGATTTCAATAACTTTTCAACCTCTTCCTTAATAGTCGCAGTCTTTTTAGGATGGACTGGGTGAAGTTTCTATTGAACATGTTTGACATCGGGATAGGTTTTAATCTCATGCACAATATCGATGGATCGATCCCAGGCATCTCTTCGTAGCTCCAGGCAAAGACATTGCGAAATTATTTGAATAAAGTGGTGTAAGAGACCACTTCCTCGATTGAACAATTAGCTCCAAGGTTAACGTTTTCCATGATACCTTCCTTGATCGAAATATGAATAATGATAGTAGATGAAATGTTTCCCAAATTCCCCTCAGAAAGAGTATCTTGGGTGAAAATAGGAGATTGCAGAAATTTGACAACATCAGAAGGGAAGACAGTGTGTATGCCTTATTGAATTTCTTCCAGAGGTGGAAGAAAAGAGGATTGATGATGGCTATCATTCCAAGGTACATCGTCAAGGCTAATCATTTACATTATAGATTCGTTGGAAGGAAAAATTTGGGAAATGTAATCGATTGCTGATGATAAGGTATTTAACCACGATGGAATTGAATAAGTGTCAGGTGCCAAGAGATGTTGGTCATCCAAAGAGGGAGAGGTAGATTGATTAGAAATTTATGAGGTTTCGGCTGGACTAAGTGGCATGGTGTCACCGAGTGCATCGAATTCCAATGGACTGGGTACAATCCAAGGGTTAGATGATTCCAAGGATTGGTAGACCGTAGTCGAAATCATATTGATCGTGGAAATATGATGTGAAGTGGGTGGAAGTGGTGTAGGGAAGGTACGCATGAGGCTAGATTCTTTCAACAAGCCAACACCAACGCTTTCATACGTGATATTATGATTTCCCAAGAAGGGAATATTGTTGGTAGTGGGAATGCAAGCGTCAAGCGTACAAAAATCTAGCTGATCGATAGTGACAATTTTACCTTGATGAGTAAATTGTACACATCGAAAAACTGACGAAGAAACGACGTTCATAGCATAGAACCAACTTCTTTCAAGTAACAAGTTGTAATTGAGGGGAGCATAGACCACCTCGACATCAACATAAATGGTTTTTCCACCCAATTGGACGAACAGGGACAACAAAAGTCTGTGCATATGAAAACCTCTCCCATCGAATGCACGTAACATTGTTGGGGATTTATTAAGTGCGGGTGATTTTAAGCTTTTCCAATAGGCTAGAGACATGACACAAGTCGAGGCTCCCTCATCCAAAATAGTTCGGTGGATTTGTTGATTGTGAACAATAAAATCAACTTGGAAAGCAAGTTGGTGAGAGAGTCGAGATGTAAAATTATCCAAGTTAAATGTGATATTGTTGGACGACTCAGGATCAAAAGCACCAATAGTGGCTAAGAGCGTTCTACGTTTACTGGGATAGTGTTGCAAAACTTCTAATGCAGACATAGCACACGGTGCTTGAGCCAGATCTTCAATGATGTTGTAGTGTTGGGCGGCGCGTGAGCTAGGATTAGAGGTATACTTTCAGATAGTTCTCTTAGGAGGGCATAAGATAGAGTCGGGCATAGGTTTCTCGATATGGAGTGGTCTAGATGGAGGACTGTTGGATGGAGGACTAACGGAGGATGGTGATGGATCATGTGAAGAACCATTAGTGATCTTCTCTTTGTCTGGTTTAACTGGTGTGTTGTATGTTGTCGAGCGGGTGGTTAGATCGATCCCATTGAAGAGATAGATATGAGAACTATTTGAATCTTCATCATGAGTAGTATGTCTAGAACTGCCCCCTGGAAAGGGGGTTTGAGCAACCATAGATTGTTGCTATGGAAAAGGTTGAGTCAGCACGGGGAGTTGAGAATTCCCTTTAAAGAGTTTGGCCACTTCATCGCGATGTAGAAAGTCTCAAGTGTAGTGATAATCACCACAAATAAGACACGGGAACTTAGGCTTCCACTATGGTTTATTTTCGTTAGCAGGCGGTGGGTGTTGATCTTTTGGTTGTTCATTATTATTAGTATTTTTATTTTTATTCTTTTCCTTTTTATTACCTCCAGCTTTTCTAAATGAAATTCATCTCAGAGACTTGAGTATGAGAGGAGGTAGAGGGTGTGGTTGGACTAGAAGCAAATGAAGTTGCAGCTCGAGGTGCAGCTCCGACCGACTGGGATGTAGATTGAGTTTTGACGAAACCAATAATGCCATCCGCATGTGACAAAGATGAAGGTTTGGATGGATCATTAGTGGAATGGGTAGCATTAGGAATCAACTCATATAAAGTATTGGACTAGGAATACACCAAGTCTAAGTACTGGGCTCTAGAAATGGCTTCTTCTTTGGTAACTACAACGCCCATAGCAACATCACGAGCGATCGAGGGTAAAAATGATTTGGTAAACCATTCCACCAATAATTGGTCAGGAATGACTGCTTTGATCAACCTTTGTCGTCACCTCCATTCATGAATATGGTCAGAGATGTGGACGGAGTTGGTCTGACAAAGGGAGGTCAAGATTTCAGTACCCATCTCGTATCAGATAGGGAGTTGAAAATGGGTGAGGAAGGACATGTCAAGGGAGTTGAAATCTCGGGAGGAACCATGCTATAATTCAATATACCACTTGGCTATGGAGCCCGTAAGTGTTCTTTGGAAAAGACGTGAACGTATAGAATCATCCATTAAGGAGTTTGATGAACACCATAAATGGAAAGTCATTATGTGATTTTTGGGGTCTTCTCCAGTTTTTCCATCAAACTTCAGAATATCAGAAGGGAGTTTAGCTAGAATCACTGGCCAGAAAAGGTAATGAAATATAGGATCATTGGTTAATTGAGACAAGTCTGGAAGATCCATAGTAGCAAGGAAAGGTAGTTGTCGATTGACCTGAGGGTGATACTGGTGTGGCATAGGGACACCAGTAGGACCGTAAACTGGGTTAGGTGGATAATTGTAACTAGTAGGTCCTCCTACATACGGTTGTTACTGACCAGAGTAAACATAATTTGAAGAGGGTTGAGAAACATGTGCGAGCGGAGGATAACCTGATGGATTTTGAGGATTATAATTTAGTTGATGGGTTTTTCCATACGATTTATAAACATTTTTCCATAAGGAGGATAATGTTGTTGTTGTCCTTGAGAATGTTTCCCCTCAGGGAATAGTGGATTTCCAGGAAAAGGAGTGTGCCAAGGATTGGGCATTGTAGATGCATTTTGTCCAGAAGGTTGATGATGGGCTCCAATTTGAGGTTTCCCCCCAGTGTGAGGTTTCCCTCCAAACAGAGGTTTCCCTCCATATGGAGGTTGTCCCAAAAACAGAGGTTTCCCATCGAACAGAGGTTGCCCCCCAGATCGAGGTTTCCCTCTGAAAGGAGGTTGCCCCCTAACATGAGGTTAAGTCCCAGGAATTTGGAATCCAGACGTAAATGATTGACCAGTGCTGCTTAATGGATTAGAGCCACCAAGACCGGTCCCTCCGGGTAGTTGTATAGGTATATAACTTCTGGGTATAACTTGGGTAGTGTTGACAATGAAAATATTCAATGCTCTGTACCCAAGGGGAAGTGACGAGGAAGGCTGAGATGATAGTGGTGTACCAATGGGATCTTGGCTAACCACCACATTACCAGTGGGAATAGTCGCAACATGAGGGACCATCGTAGAATGGGCCATCTGGAGAGAAATAATGGAACTTGGACAAACAGACTGCATCTTTGGACCAATGGACGGTGCGATGGAACTGACGGTTGTACCAGTAAAATGATCTAATGGTACAGTATAGGTAACAGATGTTTCTGGTATTTGGGATATGAAAGGTATATCAACACTTGTCTCTAATCCTTAAAGGTCTCGCACAGTGTGAGGTGGGCTTCGATCTATATCAGAAGTCCAACGGGGGTTTTCGACCAGATGATTCGAATGAGACCCGGTCGAAATTTCTGAAGGATCAATGACAACAAGTTCTCTGGCTGAATTCATCTGGAGAAAACGCCTTTCATATCCCACGGGAATGTGGAAATCCTCCATAGGATCTGTAACAATTCAAAAATATTCTAAGGAAGCAGAATCTTCCTTCTGTGACGTTATAACGTCATGAACCTCGCTCTGTTGAGGAGAGACCTCCATATCATGAGGGGGTAAAGGGTTAAATTCTTCCATATTTTCTGGGGGAAGGCCTTGTACCCTATGAAAACGATTTGGAGGGTCGATGTTGGCAGAACCAAAAATTCAACAAAAAAAATCTATGGCCAACTAATGACAAAGAAACAACATACCCTAATAAAATCTAGGAATCAAACCAAGAAAAAAAATCTTTTCTCGAAGACTGCACTAGTTGGTGATGAAATCCAACGTCACGTGATCAAGTCAAGAAGGGGCCAGGATATGGTGGAACAGTTACAATGGCGAGCTACTTAATGAATTTTTTTCTTGGTGCAAGATTCCACATAGTAATTGTGGATTTACCCTCCAAGGAGCCCGAGTGAGTTTGACTAATGTATGTTCTAGTTACAGTGAGACTTCCCTTCACCGTCACCTTGTGTAAGTACCTAAGGACTATGGAAACTAAGGACACCAACTCATAGTTAGCCCCTGGGCGGGTACAGTTGACAATCCGGTCTGAACCTATGAGAAGGATAACAAGTCTGAAATTCTTCGAGTAATTGAGGACAAATAGACAAGTAGAACTCTAGAGGACCCCAAATGGATTCAAATTTCATGAAGCATTGAGAGCAAATGAAACCAGCTGAACCTCAAGAAGAACCCTCAATATACGATCTGACCACTACAAATGGTTGAACCATGGAGGGATAATATATGTAACTCTCATGAATGCGACCTTGTGTGTAACCCCTGTGTGAGAGGGGGATCCCTGAAAGCCTATACAACAATTGGATTTGACTCTCCCTATCGCAGGATGCTAATGTTTGTTTTTGAAAACTTTGGAGAGTTGTACTCATAGCCTCATCCAAAGTTCTAATCCTAGTATAATGTTGGTGGAAGATCCTAAAAACAAAATGTTCTAGATAATTTTTAATTAGCGTTCATTTTGCAGTTGTTCTTTACTCAAAAGGTGTATGAAAGTGAAACTGATGGTGTTATGACTCAATTCCCAAAAAATGCATAAAAGATGATAAGAAACTATTTCTTTCGATGAATGCCTATTTGAGGGAAGAAGAAAAATTGTTTTCACTATCAAACACTATGCAATGTCCTCAATCAATTTGTTTCTCACTCAAATTCGGTGAAAAGCTAAAAATCTCATAAAAGTTCTTCTAACATTAAAAAACAATCATAAGAATATTCTTCTTTTTTGTGTGTGAGTGGTTGTCAATTTTGATGCAAAAATTCTAATGTCAAACAAATTTTAAGATCAAAAAGTTCAGACAATAAGAAGCAAGTTTTTCACAAACAAAGACACACTCTTGTTATGATTAACAAGCAAGACAAAGATCACAAAATTTACAAAATAAAACCCCCCCCCAAAAAAACTCGAAAGATTGAAAAGAATTTGGGCAAAAAACCTCAAAGATAAAATGGGATGATACACAGATCTTCAAAATTCCTCACAAAGGTTCCTACTCAACCAGATGAATGAGAAGAAAGCAACAAGACACCTCTAAATCAATAAAGACGAAGAGTGACTTCAAAGTAAGGAAAGAAAAACGTCAAAATCCCAAACAATAAGAGATCAAATTCTTAGAAACAGGGTGTTGAAGGCCAATACCAAGATGAACTGAGAAGATGAAACTCCTGAGCCAGAGCCAAAATGAAGAAAGAACTTCAGAAGATGAAAATAACTCCAGAAGATGAAAACAGCTTCAGAAGATGAAAATTTTGGAGAAATTCCTCACATAAAGGGATAGCGCTTTGGGGTAAGGGGCACCAGAGCATTCCAACACCTTGTGTAAGGCTAAAGGGAGTGCTAGCGCTCTCACAGCAACAGAGGGGAGCGCTCTACTCTCAAAACTTAGAAAAGCACTTAGAAAAACAAAAATCCAAGCAAGCTCAACAAATCTGGGTGATTATGATGAAATAAATAGGCAATCAAACAAGTCTAAGAATCAAAGACAAGATGGAGAAGGTCAAGAAAAGGGAAAAGGACCAAAACAAGATCTGGGAAATGGAAACAAAAAACAGAAAAGTGATTAACATGGACACTGACATTCTTTTTAGATATGATTAAGCTAATATGTGAAAAGGAAGAAGAGGGATATGTACCTTGTTAACAATGTTTTTCCTCAAAAGATCCAAGCTGAGCTCCAATCCTAAGCTCCTCGATAGGTCCTGTAAAACAAACAAAATTACAAAGAACTTCCTATTCTATTGATATTAGCTCAAACATAGATCTATCTACTGAAGACAAACTCATGTGGAACCAAACATAAGTTTGAAAGAAACGGGCCAAGCATTGATATATTAATAAGAACAAGTAAAAGCACTTACAATCCTTTGATGAAGGTGCAACAGCTTCTTCTAGTTCTCCTTGTCCAAACCATTTTCTCAAGCATCCTACACTAATTGCTTTGATGGTATCTCACTTATGGGATCATAAGTTTGGTGTAATTCTCAATCTCTATCCCCCACTTCTACCATGAGGAGGCCTCCTTATATAGGCCTGGAGAGGCCTAACCACTTGAGAGATATTTGGGATAAGTTGAGGATTCCTCTCCTTCAGTTGTGGATCTCTTGTAAGATCATGCCTTGACCCAAGATTTGAACACAACTACCTTCATATATTGAGGGGATTGTCCCGTGATTTCCTCCAACAAACCGAATTTCACCCAAAAAAGAGCATTGCTCCCTCAAAAGGGGCATAGAGCGCTAGAACGCTCCTCTATAAGGAAGTACAGAGAACTAGTGCTCCCTATCAATAGGTAGGGAGTGCTCCCTCCCAAAATTGATGTTTTAGTGGATTTTTCAGTGGCACAAGGTTTGTACTCTTCTATCAATTGATTTTCCTTCTTCAAAACTAGTCTTTGAGGTGTCTTAGTGTCCTTATGATGTTGTTAGAGAGATGACACATGCAGTATGATGTTTGCGACACTTGTGACCAATATGCAACACTTGCAGTATTTATAATGATGACACTAGCCATCATTGTAATGAGTGATTTTGATGTGTAACACTGACCGCTCTGGGCTTCTCAATCAAACAATCTCATTGGTAATTTGTCTCTCCACATGTCCAACATCCATTCTTCGATCCAGTGCTCTTGGTCGCCGAGGTAGAAGTTGTCGGCCTAGATTTTTGTGGTGCTGGTATGTTCTGTTGAACACTTCTAAATTGTTGTTGCTACTACAGACGACGTTGTTGTTTCTGTTGTGGTTCTCTGTAAGGAGTCCTATGCCTATGATTTAGTCATTGCGGTGTTGATAATATAGGTCCTCTAGGTGTATCGTGGTGCCCAAAAGTCTGTCTAGCTGGTGTTTGATGCTGTTGTGCTCTTGGTGTCACCTGTCCATTCTATCTAGAAGGAGTCCTACCCTGACCCCAATTTTCAGCTCTTCCTTGGCTATGAGGGCATTTTGAACTACATCGCGAAAAGTATGAGGCATTAGGATCCTCACCTTCACATAAATGTTGAAGTTAAGGCCGAACAAAAACTTGTTGACCTTTAACTTCTCTGTGTTCAGATGTGGAGCATATATAAGTAGCTCCATGAACCTGGGATCATACTCTGGTACCATATGACTACCTTGTCGTAAGGAGTTGAAATTGTTAAGATGGTACTAAATGAATTCATTGGACAAGTACCTCTCCCAAAATCATTCCTCAAACAATTCCCATGACACGTCTTCAACGACCATGTTTAGTTGAGGTAAGAGTGTCTTCCACCAAAGTAGAGAACTCGCTTTTAGTTGAAATGCCACCATGCATACTTTCATGTTGGAGGTGTAATCACGAAGTGTGAAGCACATCACCATGTTCTCCAACCATACCTCAGTGGCTAAGCCTTCTGTGGCACCCCATAGATCGGGGAATTTCACTTTCTTGAGTTCTCTGTGTATACTACTACTACTTGTTTGATCCAGATTATTTTGAGAACGACATGAAGGCAGAAATATAACCGAGATATAACAATGAAATACACAAAAATGTATAAGAGAACACATAAATACAGTGAAATCCAAGTTCTATTACTGAATAAGATAGAAAAACATTGTTGAACAGAAAATGGAAAAATTGGGTAGCTTATCTCTAAGAAGAAAGAGATGTTGGCTATGCTTCATTAACAAGAATCTTTATATCACACTCCATTTCATGCTTAAAGGGCATCCTTCACCTCAATTATATATGAGCGAGTGAGAGGAGAACAATTCCCATGATGCATGTGGGATAAATTGGACTAAGTTTATAAAATGCCATAGGCATGTGAAATACTAGGACTTCCCAGGTGGTCACCCATCCCAGTACTACTCTAGCCTGAGTGTGCTTAACTACGGAGTTCTAATGGGATCCAGTGAAATAACATTATGTTGTAGACATGTACATAAAATCACTAGGAAATAATTACATGATGACTCTAATTAACAAATGAAGATGACATTACATTACATTCCCCATCAAAAGGGTGAATATCATGGTTTATCAAAACCACAGGCTCAAGATGGTGATTCAGTGAAAAAGATGGATGGCCACTGAGATCCATCTGGATCACTCCTCCCCCCTTAGGAAGAAATGGTCCCCATTGCGTCAAGTTCCCTTGGGAGACGAGGAGACTTTCGTTAAATATGAAGCTTGGTGCGTTGCTTGCCTTGTTGAAGAAGTTGTCCTGCTTAGCTTGTTAAAGGTTGTCATGAACCTGTTGTTGGAGGGGTTGGACCCGTTCAACCAATCTAGCTGCATGATCTACCTAAGTGTGAGAGGACTCTGTCGATGAACATGAAACATGAAGAGTATGAAGGGTTCTGTAATAAACTTGCTTGACTGGGTAGTGTGGAGGCACCCTCATAGGTGCAACAAGAACATCTTGGTATTGTTCTACAATCTTGTCAATCTACTTCTGCTAGATAGAAAGGTCTTGGGATGAGGTTGCAGTGGTTACAGTGTCCTTTTGTTCACCTTCTAATCAGATTGTGAAGAGGCTAAACTTTGTAGTATGAGAGATTACTTTGTGGCATCATTTTGGTGGGAAAATAGTCGGAACTACCTCTGGTATCTAGTATAGCTGACCCCCTAGAGTAATAATGACACTACGAGGTTGAGACTCATAAAATACATGATGCCTCCACATATATGGGTGGCCTAATAAAACATCACAGACTTCTAGTGGGGAAACATCACACAATACCTCATCCTTGAAGGTTATGATGTCGTAGGACAAGCGACACTACTGGCTGACACGAAGATCTTGACCCTGGAAAAGCCACCCGATGTTGTATGGTTGCGGGTGTGGTGTTGTTGGAAAATCCAACTTCTTGAAAACCTCTGCTGAGATGATTTTCTTTTGGCTTCCGCTATCAACAATCAAATGCAATGGGGTCCCCTTCACCGACATTTGTGAATGGAAGAGTCGCTCCCCCTCCTCAGGATCCTCTTCTGGTTGGATTGTTGCAGTTTCGATAGTAGCACTGGGTTCTACATCAATGATCTGTCTCCTTTTATTATTTTCTCAATCAGGGTCCAAGTCAAGGTTCGACTCTTTATATTTAAGCCCGACCACCAATGACTGTATTTAGCGACATTCATCAGTGTTGTGCCAAGGGATGTTGTGGAACTCACACCACTTTCCAGTGTCTTTCTTATACTTCATGTTACCCTTCCTTTCCTACATATGGGACTGGCTCTCTTGAGGTTGTCCTTTCTTGCTCTGTCCATGCTTCTCCCACTTACTATGATGCTTGAATTTCTACTCAATTTTGACTGCATATTGAGAAGCAATGCCCAATGAGGATATGTCCAAGAAATCCATCTTTGTTTCGATGTACCTATGTAGATCACTGCACTACTTCAAAACCACGTGTCACTCAGAGTCTTTGATACCCATCTTTGAGCACAAGGTATGAAAGATGTTTGTGTACTTCGACACCATTTGGTCTCTTTTCTGACGCAGAGTTGTCCATCTCATGTATTGGTCATCATATTTTCTGACAGGGTAGAAATACTCCTTTAGGGAATCTACAAAGGCCACCCAAGTGGGTTCTCTCCCAAATAGTGTAGATTCATCCATGGTATACCTCTCCCAATAACCTTCCCACCAAGATTTGACATGGGGAAGGGATTTAATGAGCACGAAGGTGATATTTTCACTGTCAAAATTTTTTTGGACATGGTAATAACCTTCTAGCAGATTCAACCATTTTTCTAGAGCATATGCATCTATCTAGCCTTCAAATAAGGGGATATCAAAATTGACTTGTACCTTGAAGGGTGTCACACTTGCGAAATGGTTGCTTGTTGCATATGCCTCAGCTACTGCCATCGGTAGTCTTCAAAGGATCTAAAATAAGTTATCCATTATATCATTCCTTTGTCACATGAGGGCTTCCTCGAGAAATGTATTGAAAGGATCTCCTACTCTTCCATCTCTCTATTCTTCTGCCATGGGAGGTCACTTGGGATAGCGAGAGTGGTTTTCCTCAAGCGAAACTAGCTCGAGACCCAAATATCTATACCCTGACATCGTCGGGGACCTGCTCTGAGAAATGACAAGGATAAAATTGCTCTGATACCACTGATCCATATTATTTTGAGAACAACATGAAGGAAGAAATATAACTGAGATATAACAATGAAATACACAAAAATATAGAAGATAACACAGAAATACAGTGAAACCCAACTTTTATTACTAAATAAGATAGAAAAACATTGTCATTCACAAGAAGCTTTACATCACACTCCATTGCATGCTTAAAGGGCCTCCTTCACCTCAATTATATATGAGAGAGTGAGAGGAGAACAATTCTCATGATGCATGTGGGATAAATTGGAGTAAGTTTATAAAATTCCATAGGAATGTAAAATACTAGGACTTCCCGAGTGGTCACCCATCCCAATACTAATCTAGCCTGAGCGTGCTTACCTGCGGAGTTCTAATGGGATCTGATGCATTAACACTATGTTGTAGGCATGTACATAAAACCACTAGGAAATCATTACATGATGTATGTAATTAACAAATGAAGATGACATTACATTCCATTCCCCATCAAAAGGGTGAATATCATGGTTTATCAAAACCAGAGGCTCAAGATGGTGATTCATTGAAAAAGGTGGATGGCCACTGAGATCCATCTGCATCACTATTGGAGTGCATTTTGAACCCTCATTGGGCATATATGCTCTTCCCTCATCTCGATCCAAGAGGTTGATCAATGCCTCTGACATCCTCTAAAGGGATCTCATAATACCTACCACATCTCCCACAACAACCTACTCCTTCTCAGTAGTTTGCTCATCTCCCTGAGGGTTAGATCCCTATGGAATAGATACTCTCGGAGGAGGCATACCTCTTCCTCCCACACCACGATGTATACTTCCCCTGGATCCTCTAACCATGATTACTTGCATGGACAATTTCAAAAATTATTAGTGATACATATTAAAACATTTTATTTAACAAGTGGATGGCATAATGGGCCCCTTGTCATAGGGATGAACCCTCTCTGATACCATATATAACACTCATCCTTGATACTTAATGACAACTCCAAGGACGTAACATAAATAACTAAAATTGGTAAAGAAATTTTACTCTAATTTAAAAATACGCAATACAATTATTTTAAGAATAAAATAATCGATTAAAGAAATCATACTCTCACCTTACTTTAAGTTAAACAAGATGTCCTAGACTTGTATTATGGAAAAATATAAGGACGTAAATGGAAGAGCTTCGACATTTAACTACCTATTAATGGTTGATCATTCTCACTTAATTCTTATAAATTAGGATGATATAATATCACAATATATTTAGGTAAAAAAAAAAAAAACTTTTTCACAAGGAATTTCAATAACTATTTTTATCCTCATCATCTAACACTAATTTTTCATTTGTTTACATCTAAGTTAAAACAACTGATAATTCTTAATATCACAATTTATTAGCTTAACCATTAATACATAAGACTTAAACTATAATCCAACCTAAAGTACTCATTCACATTTAGGGTAATGCTCAACCTAGCATTTATATTATAACAAGAGAATAACCCGACTAATTCTATTTAAGAAGATCTTTTAAGGACCTCTCCATAAGTCAGGTTTGACCTTTTTCTTTTCTTTTTAGAGCTCATAATCTAATTCCTTTATGAGTAGTGTTATAGTGTACTTCCTACAAGATCTAATATTAGTTTAAAATTTACTTTCTTTTTCTTTATGAAGTTAAGGGAGAGTAATATAATATTTTGCAGATTCAACCTTTAGTATTTTTTTAAAAACATAATCTCATCAATTTCTTTCTTAAAAGTAAATATCCACGACGGATAAACTATTAATTCAATCCAATCTTATTAGAATTTATTTATTTCTATCGTTCTGGTCACCGAGTGAACCTATCATCATGTATAAACATTGATTAATTTCAATAAACTATTAACCTCTTAAGGAGTAAGGAATGCAAGTTAAGGATGATATCAAATTGAATTCGATTAACTAAGATTAAAATATACTTACGGTAGAGTCGGTTTAATGTTTTTATAAAATAATTCGGGGTTGTTTGTCACAATGTTGATATAATATACTTGAGAATCTAAGTAAGGTCACGCATACTTAGATTAGAACATAGTTAAACATTAGAACATAGTTCCATCACTTCTAGATGTATGAATTTTGCATCCACCAATGGATCTACTAGTAATTAATGTAGCATCAACAATTGACTTAGTATCCAATGAATACTAAAATCGGTGAGTACTTCCAACTGATGTTAATCCCTTCTTCCACACCATAGATTGATTAATTCATAATTTTTTCCAATCCTTTATAAGGAGTTCTAAAACATTCGAGTGATTATATGCACAAGTATTTAGATACTACACACACACGAATAATCCATTAATGAATACTACGCAACCAATTACATTTTCAATTAACGCAATAATAATTAATTTATACAAGGAAACATCAATTTGTTTGTTCCTTTAATTAAATGTAAATTCACCCATAAATTCTAGCATTTCATTCTTTACACAAAACTAAAATATTAATAAAATATCGTGACCCAAGTTGATGGTGTATGAATTGATCCTCAATTCAAAGTATTGTACAATACTTTTCTCCACTTTCTAATATAGAGACTTCACCAGTACTTCCCAGCCAACACTAGGGGTACTCTTCTTCTCCCTTATCCCCCCAAGCTACAGAGGGACCACACACAAAAACCAAAAAAACAATAGCACCCAAGTTTTCCTCTCAAGGGAGAGCTTCCATTGCTTTCATGATTGGAACCCAACTCTCACAAGTAAAACCTAGTCAAGAAAAATTTTGGAAGCATAACAGTACTAACAAAGGTCATTGTTTTTCACCTCTCCTACATTTATTTTATAGAATTATTTTCAATGACACTTGTCCCCATGCAAAACTAATTCATTTTTAATAATTAAATTAAATGAGTATTCACTCAACACATGTGTTACACTCTCCCAAGGTTGCACATGTAATTCCTCTTTTTATATTATTTAAAAGCCAATTTCCCTCACATTCCACAATGTGTTCATATCTTTTTTCTCTTAGATGTCTCTTAGTTCCCCAAATTCCCATTTAATGAGTGCCCCCTAACTAGATCTTAGTTTGAGTTGATTTATGAGTCTTCTTTGAGTTAGAATTAGGGGTAGATTGACTCAAGATATCATTCTATGTCTACACCTATTCTCTCATGTTTTAATTTCTTTCTATTTTGAAAATCCCTTTTATTATTTTCATGCACACATGTGCATTTTACCCAACCTTTAAATTTGTATTCCCCTTTTTCTTAGAATTATATTTTATCTCAATTCTTTTTAATTTGTTTAATATTTTATATAGTCTCGTATTTAAACTTAGACTTAGACTTAGGATTAGAATTTTGTTAGGCTTCTAAGTTTATAATTTACTAACTAATTAATATTTTATTCTAACAAGGTCTAAACATTTCTTTATTTTCTAGTGTTGAACACACCTACCACACTTAGAGGGGGGGTGAATGAGTGTGGGGCTCTTTTTCCCAAAACTTCCCTCTTGCACAAAAACTCATCAATTAGCATTCAACATTTATTCATTAC
>JZKD02S0611963.1:386335-413993 GCA_000966675.3 Picea glauca | reverse complement strand
CACCTCATGTATGTGCCAACTCATCAACTTCTTGTCTCAACCATGACTAGTTTTGGATTAGTCAACAACCCTAACTTGAAATAATCATAACTTTGTACTTGTACTGAATAAAGATTTGAAAATGATACACAATGTTCTTTAGTGTGTTTTATGCAATTCCTCTCAGATACACAATTTTTTTAATAATTTGAAATGGTAAACTAGAATCACATTTACTACGAATTTTATTATTGTTAAGGTAATAAACGATTCTTCCACAATTTTTTTAATTTTAATTGGTAATATAAATTCCAATTTTTTTAATAATTTGAAGTGGTAAACTATAATCACATTTACTAAGAATTTTATTATTGTTAAGGTAATAAATAATCTTTCTATAATTCTTTTAATTTTAATTGGTAATACAAATTCCAATTCTTTTAATAATTTGAAGTGGTAAATTATAGTCACTTCTCAATACTTCTCAATACTACGCAACCAATTACATTTTCAATTAACGCAATAATAATTAATTTATACAAGGAAACATCAATTTGTTTGTTCCTTTAATTAAATGTTCTACATTCACCCATAAATTGTAGCATTTCATTCCTTACACAAAACTAAAATATTAATAAAATATCGTGACCCAAGTTGATGGTGTATGAATTGATCCTCGATTCAAAGTCTTGCACAATACTTTTCTCCACTTTCTAATATAGAGACTTCACCAGTACTTCCTAGCCAACACTAGGGGTACTCTTCTTCTCCCTTATCCCCCCAAGCCGCAAAGAGGCCACACACAAAAACCAAAAAATCAATAGCACCCAAGCTTGCCTCTCAAGGAAGAGCTTCCACTCCTTTCAAGCTTCGAACCCAACTCTCACAAGTAAAACTTAGTCAAGAAAAATTTTGGCAGCATAACAGTACTAACAAAGGTCATTGTTTTTCACCTCTCCTCCATTTATTTTATATAATTATTTTCAATGACACTAGTCCCCATGCACAACTAATTCATTTTTAATAATTAAATTAAATGATTATTCACTCAACACATGTGTTACACTCTCCCAAGGTTACACATGTAATTCCTCATTTTATATTATTTAAAAGCCAATTTCCCTCACATTCCCCAATGTGTTCATATTTTTTTCTCTTAGATGTCTCTTAGTTCCCCAAATTCCCATTTAATGAGTGTCCCCTAACTATATCTTAGTTTGAGTTGATTTATGAGACTTCTTTGAGTTAGAATTAGGGGTAGATTGACTCAAGATACCATTCTATGTCTACACCTATTCTCTCATGTTTTAATTTCTTTCTATTTTGAAAATCTCTTTTATTATTTTCATGCACACATGTGCATTTTACCCAACCTTTAAATTTTTATTCCCCTTTTTCTTAGAATTATATTTTATCTCAATTCTTTTTAATTTGTTTAATATTTTATTCAGTCCCATATTTAAACTTAGACTTAGAGTTGGGATTAGAATTTTGTTAGGCTTCTAAGTTTATAATTTACTGACTAATTAATATTGTATTCTAACAAGGTCTAAACATTTCTTTATTTTCTAAGCCACCTGGATTTACTGACTCACGTTTAATTACGTGATGCGCCCTTCAAGACACACCTCTGTGCTCCAAGGGTGCCACTTTCCTTTGACTGGTTTTGGAAGTTTTTCGGACCCTTGGAGTCAACACTCCATTCGGTCGAGATTGTGAGAGACTAAGGGATTCTAAGGAATATGTATTACACCTTATTTCATGCCCCTTATAATTATTCATGAGTGTCTTTCTCAGTCTGCCCTCACAGCATTGTGGACCTCTCAAACAAGGTAATATTTAATCTATAGTTCAGGTGACAACAGGATTGCTAGTAGGCTATGACAGGAATGTTGCTGCACATCTCCCTCAAATTTCTGGTTTATGTGCATGCCCACTTTACTCCTTATGTGAGTTAGATTATCAAGCATCGTCAAGCTTGCATCCACTGACAAAAACAATGTCAATAATCCATATAAATTAATCATACTGTAATCAATCATATATCACATGTGCGTAAAATGAAATATTCAAACAAAATGAAATCCACTCCCTGACTGAATCCAAAGTCCAAGGTAATTGTTGATGCCATCTGCATCGTCAACCTGTCATGTATCCTGCATACTCAGGGAAACCCATCAGTAATACCTATTGATACAAAAGTACATCTAAAGTATAACATATAATCATAATGACATCATAATATATATCTCATAACCAAATCATAATCACAATGTATCATAACCATATCACTTGCTTGCAAGTGTCCTCAAAGAATAAGTCAATATAAAATGTGCTCAATAGTATTGGATGTTACATACACCCCCTCTTGTTTTAAACTTCATCTTGAATTTTGTACAATATCAATTATGGTAGTAATAAATTTATCTGACACATATCTACATGTCTAATCTATCAAACAAATAAGGAAATTGTTGATGCATCTCAGATGTGTCCTCCCAGGTATCCAAGTGTGGACTATAATTGTTCCACTGGACCTTGACTTGATCGAATATTCGACGTCGTATTTGTTGAGTGCGATGGTACAAAATGCAGATTGGCTCCACCATGAGAGAACCCTCGTATGACACCTGCAAAGAACTGATGTCAATAACATGTGATAGATAACTAATATAATGTCTTAAAATAGATACATGAAATACATCGTGCATATGCCTCAAAGAGTCAGGAAAGGCTAGTCAATAAGCCACATGTCCTTTCTTTTCCAGAAATTTGAAATTTCCTACAAACCTAGGAGAGAGTTTAGCACCCTTTCCAAACTTGATTGAACTCTTATATGGTTTTACCCACAAGAAAACTCTGTCACCAATCTCATAACTGTGGTCAACGCGATGCGGATCGACATAAATATTTTGTTGATCTTGCACTTCCTTAATCCTCTATCATATCAATTGCATCTCTTCTTCCATTTCTTGGATCACTTCTTGTCCTACCAGAATCCTATCCTCTATTATGTCCCAACTTAGGGGCGTTCGACACGGTCATCCTAAAGAAACTAAAATGGTGGCATCTTAATCGTACTCTGGTAACTGTTGTTGTATGAAACATCTACCAATGGAAAAAATTCTTCCCAATTATTCCCTTGATCCATCACATACATTCGAAGCATATCCTCTAAGATCTGGTTCGTTCTTTCAGTTTGTCCATCTATCTCTGGGTGATATTTTGTACTAAAATTCAATTGTGTTCCCAAGACCTCTTGGAAACTAATCCAAAATCAACCAGTAAACATTGATCCTTGATTTGATATGATCTTCCTTGGTACCCCATGAAGTCTCACAATCTCACTAACAAACAATCTAGATATATCATGTGCCTGACATGTCATATGCATAAGAATAAAGTGTGCACTCTTTGTCAAAGTGTCAATGACTTCAAAAATTGAATCATGTCTCCTTGTCGTCAGTGGAAAACCAACATTGAAATCCATCAAAATGACTTCCCATTTCGATTTAGGAATTGCATGTGGCTGTAATAAACCTATTACATGTCTATGTTCAACTTCAACTTACTCACATTCTAGAAATATCACCATGTAACTAACTATGTCCACTTTCATTCCTTTCCAGAAGAATAAAGGCTTAAGGTCTCCCTTCATCTTCGTGACTCCATGATGAGCCATGTATACCACTCGATGATCTTTGCTTAAAATCAAACTTCTTAATTTGTCGTTAGGAGGTACATAAATTATGTTCTTATACTTCATCAATATGTCACTGTCAAGTGAATATCCTTCATACCTCAGTATGATCATACTATTTTGTCTGATATTATCCTTAACTTCTTTGTACCAATCATTGTCGATATGTAAGGATAGGATCTTTTCCTGAAGATTCGTCTTAAGCAGTATTACCAAGAATATCTGTGGTCTCCGACTCAACACATCGGCTACTATGTTCACCATTCCTTTAATGTAAGTAATCTCAAAATCATATTCACTAAGTATTTCTAACCAACGCATTTCTCCTGCATTCATGTCACTCTGCGTAAAAATGTTCTACAGTCCACAATGATCTGTCTTTAATTCAAATTTTCATCCAATCAAATAATGTCTAGGAAATCATAAGGAATATACAATTGCTAATAACTCCAAGTCATTTGTTGTGTAATTCTCTTCATTCCTTCTTTATTTCCTTGAGATGTAAGTGATCACTTGACCATCTTGCATCAAAACTCCACCTAGACCTTCCTTAGATGCGTCTGTGCATACCAAGAATTATTTGTCCATGTCGGGGACCTTCAATGTCGGCACTATCGTTAACAACCCCTTAAGATTTTGAAATTCTTCTGCACATTTCACCGTCCATACAAATTTCTCGTTTTTCTTCTGCAATTTCGTAATTGGATTTGCTATCTTAATAAAACCTTCGACGAAGCATTCATAATAACCTACTAACCCCATAAAGCTACATACCTCTTGTGTGTTCGTCAGTGCTAGAAATTCCATAATAGCCTCCACTTTTGATGGATCCAAAACAATACCTTCTCCAGATATGATATGTCCCAAGTAATGAATCTTTGATTAGTAAAAAGAACAATTCGACAGTTTCCCATACAACTTGTTTTCTCTTAGGCACTGTAAAACCAATCTCAAATGCTTGTCGTGAATAAATAAGTATATCGTCAATGAATACTTGTAAAAACTTTTCCAAGTATTTTCAGAACATCCCATTCATTAAACTCATGAATAATCCCGAGGCATTCATCAGTCCAAATGGTAGAATAGTAAACTCATAGTGTCTGAATAACATCTTAAATTTCATCTTAGGGATATCTTCTTCCTCAATCTGTAGCTGATGATATCATGATATCAAGTCAATATTTTAAAACATCGTTTCTCCCTTCAATCATTGGCAATGGATACTGGTTCTTGATCGTAGCTTTGTTTAATTGACAGTAGTCAATACAACCTCCATGATCCATCCTTCTGTCTAAAAAAAATCACTAGTGCACCCCATGATGATACACTTGGACGTATAAGTCCTAAATCCAACAAATCCTTCAATTGAATTTTCAAGTCCTTCAATTACGGTGTCAACATCCGATATGGCGTTCTTGCAATCAATTATGTTCCAAGTTTTAGATCTATGGTAAACTCCAATTCTCTTTCAGGAGGAAAAACTATCAATTCTTCGGGAAAGACATCGACAAACTCTGATACTACATGAAGGTTTTCTAACCCTTCCATGTCTCCCTTTTCATTTAGCGCTAAGATGGTTTATAAATTACACCCCTTGCACATAATTTTCTATAATTGTAGGGAAGAAATAAACCTTAAGTACACTCTCTATTTTCTTCCTACAATCACTCTACTCTGTCCCAAATCATCCATCAAGCTTAATTGTTTCATATTGCAATTAAGTGTCACATCATGCGATTCCAACCAGTCCATGCCAATCACTATGTCATAAGATCCTAAGATCATGACATATAGGTTGGACTTCGTTACAAAATCACCCAGGCTAATGCTACAATCCATAACCTTTTCTCCAACTTTATATTTGGCACCCAATGCCATTTCTACGTATCTGAACTCGTCCTGCTCAACTGTCTTCACCTTAATTATCTTAAGCACTGCACTAGAAATAAATCTCTCTATAGCTCCTGGATCTATGAAAATACTAAAATTTTGATCGAATATCATACCCAACGTCTTGAGCATGGTGGATTGGTGCTTGACCTGGCAGTTATTCGCCACTGCTTGTATCTTGTGGGCCTTTCCAAAATATCCAATTGTAGTGGGTCCCAATGATCTGACCACTCTGGCCTTCGCAATCATACAATCTCACTGGTAATGTGTCTCTCCACATTTCCAACATCCATTCTTCAATCCAATTCTCCTGGTCCCCGAAGTAGAAGTTTTCGGCCTAGATGCCTGTGGTTCTGGTATGTTCTATTGACCACATCTAACTATTGTTGCTACTATCGGCAATTCTACTGCTACTACTGTGGTTCTCTGTAAGGAGTCCTATGCTGAGGAGTTTTTCATAGCAGTGTCGAGAACATAAGTCCTCTGGGCATATCGTGGTGCCCAAAAGTCTATCTAGATAGTGTCTGATGTTGTTGCGTTCTCGGTGTCACCTGTCCAATATATCTAGAAGTAGTACTGCCTTGACCCCCACTATTCAGCTGAAATACTGCCATGTGTACTTTCATGTTGGAGGTGTAATCACGAAGTGTGAAGCACATCACCATGTTCTCCAACCATGCCTTGGCGGCTAAGCCTTCTGTGGCACCCCAGAGATCGAGGAGCTTCACTTTCTCAAGTTCTCTGTGTATACTACTAATACCTATTTGATCCAAATTATTTTGAGAACGACATGAAGGAACAAATATAACCGAGATATAACAATGAAATACACAAAAATATATAAGAGAACATAGAAATATAGTGAAACCCAACTTCTATTACTGCATAAGATAGAAAAACACTGTAGAACACAAACTAGAAAAAAGGGGTAGCTTATCTTTAAAAAGAAAGAGATGTTGGCTATGCTTCATTCACAAGAAGCTTTACATCACATTCCATTACACGATTGAAGGGCTTCCTTCACCTCAATTATATATGAGAGAGTGAGTGGAGAACAATTCCCATGATGCATGTGGGATAAATTGGACTAAGTTTATAAAATGCCATAGGAATGTAAAATACTAGGACTTCCTGGGTGGTCACCCATCCCAATACTACTCTATCCTGAGCACGCTTAACTATGGATTTCTAATGGGTTTTGTTGCATTAATGCTATGATGTAGGCATGTACATAAAACCACTAGGAAATCATTACATGATGTCTGTAATTAACAAATGAAGATGACATTACATTTCATTCCCCATCAAAAGGGTGAATATCATGGTTTATCAAAACCACAGGCTCAATATGGTGATTCAGTGAAAAAGGTGGATGGCCACTGAGATCCATCTGGATCACTATTGGAGTGTGTTGTGAACCCTCATTGGGCATAGATGCTCTTCCCTCATCTCGATCCAAGTGATTGATCAATGCATTTGACATCCTCTGGAAGGATCTCATCATACCTACCACATCTCCCACAACAAATTACTCCTTCTCAGTAATCTTCTCATCTTCTCAAGGGTTAGATCCCTCTGGCATGGATACTCTCGGAGGAGGCATACCTCTTCCTCCCACACCACGACGTCTACTTCCCCTACATCCTCTAACCATGATTACCTGCATGGACAATTTCAAAATTTATTAGTGATACATCTTAAACCATTTTATCTAACATTGTGGATGGTGTAGTGGGCCCCTTGTCGTAGGGATGAACCCGCTCTCATACCATATGTAACACCCATCCTTGATACTTAATGAAAACTCCAAGGACATAATAGAAATAACTAAAATTGGTAAAGAAATTTTCCTCTAATTTAAAAATGCGCAATAAATTATTTTAAGAATAAATAATTGATTAAAGAAATCATGCTCACACCTTAATTTAAGCTAAACAAGATGTACTAGACTTGTTTTATGGAAAAATATAAGGACGTAAATGGAAGAGCTTTGACATTTAACTACCTATTAATGGTTGATCATCCTCGCTTAATTCTTATAAATTAGGATGATATAATATCACAATATATTTAGGTAAGAATATTTTTTCTCTTTCGCACAAGGAATTTCAATAACTATCTTCATCGCCATCTAACACTAATTGTTCATTTTTTTACATCTAAATTAAAACAACTGATAATTCTGAATATCACAATTTATTAGCGTAACCATGAATACATAAGGCTTAAACTATAATCCAACCTAAAGTACTCATTCACATTTAGGGTAATGCTCAACCTAGTATATATATTATAACAAGAGCATAACCCGACTAATTATATTTAATCATAATTAAAAACTAATATTATTATTGCTTATTACATTAATATTAAGAAGATCTTTTAAGGATCCCTCCATAAGTCAGGTTTGACTTTTTTCTTTTCTTTTTAGAGTTCATAATCTAATTCCTTTATGCGTAGTGTTATAATGTACTTCCTACAGGATCTAATATTAGTTTAAAATTTTCTTTCTTTTTCTTTATGAAGTTAAGGGATGTTAGAATTTTTAATGTAGAAAACACAATTCACGGTGATAATTAACAATCACACATGTAAGAAATAGACACGGGGATTTCACGTGGTTCACCCAAACGTTGGGCTACGTCCACCAAGCATAGGCATTAGTTGTCTTATTATTCATATTATGGAGATTACATCATATTTGCAAGTTTTTCATACACTCAGTCTCTCACAGTCATTTTTGCCTCTACGGGATTACATGAATTTATAAATTCATACAAGAAACTAAATATTAAATGAAATCCCTATCCATTTTCAAACTTGTTCTATTTGGTTGTAGCCAACACAGAATAATAGGATCCAAATATATTTTTGGTAATTGGTTGTCACCAAATCCCAACAATCTCCACCTTGACAACAATTAACTTGATACCTTGCTTCTTCCTTTTGTTCATCACCTTTTCTGCAAGCCAACAGAAGCCAAGCACCACTGCAACTTCTCTAATAAAACTGGTTTCATGATCTCGCATGTGTGACTTGCATGACTTTGGATTTCCTGAGGGGTCACTCCACCTCCAACATGTCTTCCACAACTGCGTTGTGAGACATATTTAGTGATAGGTCTCCTCCTGTAAAATATACATTACAATTATCAGAGACCATCTTAGTGTAACCATTATAGGTGACATTTGTGCTTCTCAAATGTTGAAGCACCCATTTCACTGCAAAACTTGAATCTGTCATGTTTCTGATAACATCATTAGCATGTGAAACATATGGTCTTAACCATTTCATCACTTACAATAGACCTCCTACTGAACTTACATGAGATATAACCTTTTCTTCTTTATAGATAGGCCCTATACTTGAAGAAAACTTATAATGGAAAGCAAGAGGGATAAAAATTGGTTTTACAATGTTCATTTTGAACTCCAACCACAGTTTACCATTACCATCTATGTGTACTTCTATTCCCTTAATTTTTTTTGTTGCTCCTTGATCCCTCATCTAAATTGTCCTGTCCATCTGAGCCACTTTCTTACTGATTGTATCCATGCTTCGGCTTACATCAAGCATATCATCAGCAAAGAACATCAAGACTGTGAATGTACTATAAATTGTATAGTCATTCCTACCCTTTGAAAAATTATGACTCACTATGAAGGATTCAAACATCTTGTACATTTTCCTGGGTACCAATAGGCCATACAATGAATTACCTAGCATGCAAAAAAAATTATTGTTGCGATCTTGAATCAACCCTTTTGGTTTTTTGATACATACTATATCTCTGTCAATTATGACCTTGTGAGAAGTAGGATCCCACACACAACATCCCTTTATACTATCATCACAACTTCCAGAGATATAAAACAAGCAGGAATTCAGAAACAAAGATTTTAAGTATGGAACTGATTTACCTCTTACCAGTACCTGCAATTATTTCTTGTTCTTATGACCTTGATGCTTCTGCCATAAATAAGAAGATAAATCTATCACTTCAAATTCCACTTTAGTATTGCCTTCCAGCTTATAAAGGTTATCAACCTTTGTTGCCTTCATCACTACTAAATTCCCTTTCAACACTGTGAGAGTTCCACCTTGACCTGTATACTTATATCCACAAGAATCCAACACTCCTAATGAAATCAAATTTGATTTAATCTTAGGTTCATATCTAACATCCGTTAATTCCCTAACAATACCATCAAACATCATGATTCTAATACTACCAACCCCAAAGTTTTACATGGAATACCATTTCCCATAAACATTACACCCTCATCAATAGATTGGTAAGAAAAGAACCAATTTATATGTGAGCACATGTGGTGGGAGGCACCTAAATCTAACTTCCATTCTTCTTGATATTATAAATTACTAGAAATGGATAAAATGTGATCAATTATACCTGAGTTTGTTATAGTCAAATTTGCTTCCTTCGTAGAGTTTTCCTCAGATTCCTTTCTCTTCCAACAATCTTTCTTTAGATGTCCTGTTTTTCCATAGTGCCAACATTTTTCTTTACCCTTTCTTTGTCTTGACTTATATCGGAAAGAACTTCTCTCATTCTTCTCTTTATTTCGACCTCTAACCAGCATCACCTCTGAAGTTGAGGTTTCTTTACTAGATTTTCTCCTCATCTCCTCAGCCAACAAAACTCCCACAATAGAGTCATAATCTAAAACTTATGTTGAGCTAAATCCAATAGAGGTGACTAGATTATCCCAAGACTCAGGCAACGAACACAACAGTGTAATAGCCTTATCCTCATCTTTGAATTTAACTTCCATACTAGTCAGTTGAACTATAAGGGTATTAAAGGTATTTAAATGGTCAACGACTTTTGTACCTTCTTTCATCCGCAAACCGTACAAATGTCTCTTCAAGTAGATTATGCTCGTTAAGGACTTCATCATATATAGACTTCCCAGCCTGCTCCATAAACCTGACGTTGTATCCACTCCTACGATATTAAATAGAACCTCATCGGCCAGACATAACCGAATGGTGCCAAGATCTTTCGCATCCAGATCCTCCCATTCCCATTTCGTCATGGATGTCGGTTTCTTTGACTTGTCTGCCAATGCGTTTTGCAACCCTTGTTGCACCAGTAAATCCCGCATCTTGAGCTTCCAGAGCTCAAAGTTATTTTTACCCCTAAACTTTTCAACTTCAAACTTCGAACTCTGCATCTTAGCCATTTTTTCTTAAGAAACCGGATCATAAATTAATAAAACCCAAATCTTATAAAAACAATCTTTATAATATGATGGTTGATAAAATATTACAAAGGCTTAAGGGATAAATACAAGATTTAATAATTTAAACCAAAAAACCCTTTAACTTTTAAAACCTTATAACTCGCACCTTTTAATTAATATTATATTAAATCTCAAATGTAATAAACATTTACTCAATTAAAAGAGGCTCTTTTTACTTCATCTACCACCCACGTGACTTTACACCTTTTAATTAATAAAAAACAAAATCACCTTTTAAGAAATTCCTTCACCTTCTTTAATCGTTTTAAACATTTACTTCACAGCAAAGCCGATCCACCTTAAAAAATTTGAAACGTGAATATTGAAGAGGAGTCGTAACTTTATCAAATGGAGTCGCTGCATGCACCTCACGTTTCCACTGTGGGGAGTCCACACCTCTCGACACAGTTGAGTGTGGAAATTGGTAAATATCTACACATTGTTCCTTTGTATCAACTACGGAAATTTCAGCAATATGCCATGATGGAAAGGTTTAGTAGTAAGTCTTCGCACCCTTCCAGAGGAGGGACCTGTGGAAATGTATAAATTTACACACCCTCATACAGATTTAATTTATGTCGGCTCCTCCGAGAATTTGAAGCTCCTCCAAACAGCTCTAACCAACTCTAACCAACTTTGATACCACTTGTTAGAATTGTTAATGCGGAAAACACAATTCACAATGATAATTAAAAATCACACACATAAGAAATAGACACAGGTATTTCATGTGGTTCACCCAAACGTTGGGCTACTTCCACCAAGCATAGGCATCAGTTGTCTTATTATTCGAATTATGGAGATTACATCAAATTTGCAAGTTTCTCATACACTCAGTCTCTCACAGTCATTTTTGCCTCTATGGGCTTACATGAATTTATACATTCATACAAGAAACTGAATATTAAATGCAATCCCTATCCATTTTCTAAGTTGGTTTATTTGGTTGTAACCAATGCAGAATAATAGGATCCAAATCGATTTTTGGTAATTGGTTGTCACCAAATCCCAACAAGGGAGAGTAATCTAATCTTTCACAGATTCAACCTTTAGTATTTTTTTAAAAAACATAATCTTATATATTTCTTTCTTACAAGTAAATATCAATGACAGATAAACTGTTAATTCTATCCAATCTTTTTAGAAATTATTTATTTCTATCATTTTGATCACTTGGTGACCCTATCATCATGTATAAACATTGATTAATTTCAATAAAATATTAACCTCTTAAGGAGTAAGGAATTCAGGTTAAGGATGAGATCAAACTGAATTCGATTAACTAAGATTAAAAGATACTTACAGTAGAGTCACTTTAGTGTTTTTATAAAATAATTTGGGGTTGTCTGTCACAACATTGATATAATAGACCTCAGAATCTAAGTAAGGTCACACATACAACTCCAGGGAGACTAAATTGATTATCGTCTCAATTGGTGTCAAGGTGAATTCGTGTCTAACTACCATCATTAATTCAAGGAGTCTAGGTGTAATTACACGAATAGGGACCAGTCCACAATAATATTTTACAATCTAGCAAGGTCTGACGTTATTGCTGAGAAAATTACTCATCTTATAAATAATTAAAACATGCTTGAAGGTGACACTATATCTAATTGTTGGGCGGAAAAATACCTAAGCAGAGAACTGGTATTTAATTAAATAAAATGAATGGTATAGGCATCCAGTCAGGAAGGAAGTATTAATTAGAAAGGATTATGATAATCTCTAACTACCAGGAGACTGCGGTTAAAGGTGATTAGTCACCCAAGAGTCTCTGTAAAACTATAACTTAAGAGGTTCGTTAAATGCAAACTAGGAACTACAATTGGTAGTCCCTGATCTTATTGCTAAATGTAAGGAATAAGGTTCTCTCGGAAAGCCTCTAGTGTAGGCATACTCACTAATCGATTAGATAAGAAAAAAATTCTCAACTCTCACCCAGAAGTTATGAAAAGTTCCAGTCATTATATGCACAAGTATTTAGATACTACACACATAGGAATAATCCATTACTAAATACTGCGCAACCAATTACATTTTCAATTAAATAAATAACAATTAATTTATACAAGGAAAATCAATTTGTTTGTTCCTTAAATTAAATGTTCTACAATCACCCATAAATTGTAGCAGTTTATTCTATACAAAAAAACGGATATATTAATAAAATACCGTGACCCAAGTTAATGGTGTATGAATTGATCCTCAATTCAGAGGCTTGCACAATCCTTTTCTCCACTTTCCAATATAGATACTTCACCCATACCTGCCAGCCAATGTTAGGGGTACTCTTCTTCCCCCTTATTCCCCCAAGCCACAAAACGGCCACACACAAAAACCAAAAAAACAATAGCACCCAAGCTTGCCTCTGAAGGAAGAGTTTCCACTCCTTTCAAGCTTGGAACCCAACTCTCACAAGTAAAACTTAGTCAAGAATATTTTTGGCAAAATCATAGTACTAACAAAGGTCAATGCTTTTCACCTCTCCTCTATTTCTTTTATATAATTATTTTCAATGACACTTGTCCCATGCACAACTAAATCATTTTTAATAATTTAATTAAATGGTTATTCACCCAACACATGTCACACTCTCCCAAGGTTGGACATGTAATTCCTCTTTTTATTTTATTTAAAATCCAATTTCCCTCACATTCTCCAATGTGTTCCTATTTTATTTTTCTATTAGATGTCTCTTAGTTCCCCAAATTCCCATTTAATGAGTGCCCTTTAACTAGATCTTAGTTTGAGTTGATTTCGGAGTCTTCTTTTAGTTAGAATTAGGGGTAGATTGACTCAAGATACCATTCTATGTCTACACCTATTCTCTCATGTTTTAATTTCTTTCTATTTTAAAAATCCCTTTTATTATTTTCATGCACACATGTGCATTTTACCCAACCTTTAAATTTGTATTCCCCCTTTTCCTAGAGTTTGATTTTATCTCAATTCTTTTTAATTTATTTAATATTTTATTTAGTCCCTTATTTAAAATTTGATTGAGACTTATTCATAGACTTAGGCGTAGACTTTTGTTAGGCTTCTAAGTGTATAATTTACTAACTAATTAATATTTTATTCTAACAAGGTCTAAACATTTCATTATTTTCTAGGCCACCTAGATTTATTGACTTAGGTTTAATTACGCGATGTGCACTTCAAGACGCACCTTCGTGCTCCAAGGGTTCCACTCACCTTTGACTGGTTTTGGAAGTTTTTCCAACCCTTGGATTCAACACTCATTCAGTCAACCTTGTGAGAGACTAAGGGATTCTAAGGAATAAGGATTTTGCCTTATTGTGCACCCCTTAGAATTCTTCATGAGCAATTGTCTCAGTTCGCCCTCATGACATCATGGACCTATCGAACTAGGTAATCATTAACCTATAGTTTAGTTCATGATAGGAGTGCTAGTAGGCTGTGACAGGGACATTTCCACACCTTTTCCTCAAATGCCTAGTTTCTGTGCATGACCCCTTTACTCCTTATGTGAGTCAGATTAGCAAGCACTATCAAGCCTCCATCCACTGAAAAAGACAATGTCAATAATCCATATACATAAATCACACTGTAATCAATCATATATCACATGTGTGTAAAATGAAATACTCAAACAAAATTCAATCCACTCCCTAACTCAATCTGGAGTCCAAGGGAACAGTTGATGCCATCTGCATCATCAACATGTCATGTAACCTACATACTCAGGGAAACTCATCAGTAATACGTTTCGATACATGAATACATATAATCATAATGACATCATAATATATATGTCATAAGAAAAGCATAATCACAATGTATCATAACTGGATCACTTGCTCCCAAGTGTCCTCAAAGAATAAGTCAGTATAAAATGTGCTCAATAGTATTGGATGTTACAGTTTATCTAATTGTGATTGAGATATTGTTGATTTTGTTATTCTATCCTTCTTGTTTCAAACATTATTAAACTTTTCATATTTGGGATATTATTATTAAGTTCTCCCACAAAGAACTATTCGAGTGTCATGTTGTTTTTATGAATCTATGTGGTGATGTATCAATTGATTCTTGAGAAAATGATGCTTTACAATCTCATTTTATATTAACGCAAAATTCCCTTAAAGTTATGGGTTCACATTATTTTGAAAGGAAGATGGAATATATGTTGAAACAAGACTCCAAATCCTACAAATACAAATCTTTGCAGACATATTTATTTCTTTTTTTTTAATGAGATGATCTGCTTGGAAAGTATATCTTTATAGAAGAGTGTGTACATATGTATATAGGATTTTTATTAGAAAATTTGTTGGGGTTTTATATTGCATGCATCTAAGTTCATATATTGTAATAATCTTCTATATATCAAGAAAGAGGAGTACCACCTATATAAAAATGAGGAGAGTCTTTCTTGTTCCCCATAATATGTTTTCTCAATGTTGGTCATTTTCCCTTTATAGGAAAAGAGATCAACAACTCTTCCATGTGGCATATATAACATGTTTGGGTTATGGGTGTCTTCCCCCCCCTAAAATTTCAATTGTATTAACATTCATTTATTTCAATTTTAACTTCAAGTTCACAAGAAGGGTAGATTGTGGCTTTGACATACATGTTCCCTTGAGAGGGGTCATAGCCATGGTCTATAGGTTGCACCCTTTGAAAGGATCACAACCATGCATTTAAGAGGGAGACCACCATGCTCCATCAACAATACCTATCATTTATTCTCATATATGGATGACACTTACTCTAGTTTGCAGCCTGCATAACAAGAATTGGTTATCAGTCACTCCTTCCCCCCTTCACATTTCAATTCTTTTTAGATTCATTTATTTTGATTTTATCTTGAAGCTCACAAGAAGGGTAGGTCATGGATCTATCCTATGTGTTCCCTCAATATGGGTCATGGATATAGCATGCATGTTCCCTCAATATGGGTAATAGTCATGGTGTACAGGTTGTACCCTTTGAAAGGTCCATGGCCATGCATTTGAGAGGGAAACAATCATGCTCCATCAACAAGGCCTAGCCTTGAATCCCTTACATATCATGTGTTTACTCTAATGTGTGGTATGCATAATAGGTGTGGGTTATGGGTGGATGTATCCACCCTTCACATTTCAATTATTTTAACATTCATTTATTTCAATTCTATCTTGAAGTTCACAATAGGGGTAGGTCATGGCTCTATCTTGTGTGTTACCTCAAGAGGGGATGAAACCATAGTGTATGGCATGTGCCCTTTGAAAGGGCCATGGCCATGCATTTGACAGGTTTATGGGTCATGCTAAATAAAAAATTCCCAACCGTTAATCCCTTACACCAATGTTTACTCTACCATGTGGCTTGCATGACAAGTGTGGGATATGGGTTTCTCCACCCCACCTTCACATTTCAATTGTTTTGGCATTCATATATTTCAATTTTATATTGAAGTTCATAATAAGGGTAGGCCATGGATATATTATGTGTTATCTTTTGAAAGTGGTTACAACCATTCATTTGAGAGGGTGGAATCCATGCTCCATTAATAAGGCTCAACTTTGAATCTCTTAAATAGCCTACATAATAGGTGTAAGGTCCCGAGATGGGTTCTTTGTACTCAAATGTAGTTCATCATAGGTTGTATATTTATGTTAGTGTATATCATTCATTACATAGGCTCAACGAAAATGGATGTGTAGGTTTCCTTGGGAACCAATGCCACTTGGACTAAGAATTAACTATAAGGTTTATATTTATACTTCTCAAATTGGAAATGAATTAAACCATTTTAAAATCATTGTTCGAATGAGTTATTTCTAACTATTCTATTTTTCTCATTGATCAATGGACTTCTAAAATTTAAAACTAATTAAACCATTTTAAAATCAATGATCGATAGACTTCTCAAATTGAAAATGAATTAAACCATTTTAAAATCATTGATTGAAAGAGTTCTTTATAACTCTTCTATTTGTCTCATTAATTGAATATTTGATGAAATTGTCAAAGTTCAAATTACACATTATTAAACTCATGATTATGTATGATTTGTAAATTCCAAGTTGTAGCAAATATTTATAATACTTGAAGCAAATATTTTGATTTCAAGTTGTAGCACAAAATATTTATAATACTCAAGCCTAGAAAATCTAATACATATTCCATTTGATTTAATAAATCAAACTTCATATAATGAAATTCAACATCCTACTTAAAAAAAAAAAAAAAATCTAAATAGATAAGCCATGAGCAAAGAATAGTTACAAAAATAAAAATAAAAGCATATAACTGTAAGATATAGATCAAAGATGAACATTAAATACAATTGATTTTGATAAATACCAAAATGATTCAATAGACAAAAAAAAATGGATAAAGAAGAAGGAAGCCAGCATATGTGGCAACGATTTGTAGAATACGTGAATCGAATAAAAAAATCAAATTGAAACATTGAATAAAATTTAAAACCATTGCATTTTCCCATAGAATTCCATCCATATCCATAAATTTCCTCTAATCCATCGGATATGAATTTTATCTCCTCTTATCTACCTACTATGTCTCCAAGACAATCAGATAGATCTATCTCATCTATCTACCAAGGGAGAACAATAGAGAGAGTGATAGGGAGAATGTGATAGGGAGCTCCAAGGGAGAATGATATAGAGAGAAACAAGTATCTCCAAGAGAGAGAAATATAATTAGCAATAGGGAGATCGATAGAGAGAGAAATGGGAGAGAGAGATAGATAAAGTAGGATAAAGAGAGTGATAGGGGAGCAAGCATGGTAAGGAGGACAACAAATAATTTTGACTTTGTGGAGAGAAGTGTCATTTTAATATAAGAGGAAATAAGAATGGGAAAATAAAAAGGATTGTAATAGAAAATTCATAAAAAAAAGAGTGGAATAAGGAAAAGGAATTCAAGAGGAAATTGCTAAAAAGGAATGCAAGAAGAAATTGCTAAAAAAGAATGGAACAAAAAAAAGGAATGGAAGAGAAATCATTAAACAAAAATGGAAGAAGAATTTGTTCAACAAGAATGGAAGAAGAAAAATGAATAAGAGAGGAAATTATTAAGAATATTGTGAGAGTAAAAATAAAATTAAAAAGGAATGGAAAAGGAAGTTGCTAATAAGAATAAAAGAGGAAATCGATAAACACAAATAAGAGAGGAAATTACTAAAAATGAAAAAGGACCTAAGAAAAAGGGAATAGGAGAGGAAATACATAAATAAGAATGGGATAGGAAAAAGGAATGGATGAGTAATAATTAAACAAGTATGAAAGAAGAAAAATGAGAGAGGAAAAAAGAAAAAGGAATGGAAAAGGAAATTACTAATAAGAGTGAAATAAAAAATTATTAAACAAGAATGTGAGAGGAAATTGCTAGAAAGGAAAGGTTGAGAAAAAGGAATAAGATAAAAAATATATATGAATAAGAAATGATAAATTGATAAATTGATAAAGGTAAATACTATGTCTGGGAAAGAGTTGATTGACCCTTCTCCAGGATCCCCTTCAATGAGAATACTATGTTTGAGGAAGGGTCAACCAACCCTTCCCCATACACCCACTTGATGCAAATATGATGCTCCAAAAATGGCCATTCAACATTTCCTAAAAATCCTCCATGACGTAAATAGTATGATCAAGGAAGGGTCGGTCAACCCTTCCCAAGCACCCTGTTAATGTAAAGTTGTGCTTCAAAAATGGTCAGTTGACGTCATTAGAGAAAATTTGGTTAAACAATGGGCCTCCTAAGGAAATTATAAAATAATAATTCATGTATGCCACATCAAAGTAGTGTATGTCACACCACACTACCATATAATCTAGCTAGTAGAAAAATCACATAAAGCATGCAAGAGAGAAAATGTAAAGAGAGATAAGGTTGAGAGAAAGAATAAAATTGTATTATTGAATGAGTAAAAATTAATAATACACATGATATACTCTACATGGATAAGTGAATGTTCCATAGCAGTGATCTGGAGAGATCTAGACACTTACTGGTAGAAACTGAAGTAATTTGTGACCTAGTCTTAGTTAATTAGTCCATGAAATCAGCAGTTAACTAAGTCACACATGTGGAGGTGAGAGAAACTAATGCATTTAGATGATATGCACCCTCCTGGTTGCATGCATGTGATATGTTCCCTCTTGGTGAGTAAACTAAGGTGAACATGCAACTTCATGCGTTAAAACCAAATTTTCCATGCATAAGTATCCTCAACTAGTCTAACTGAGGTGCAACTAACTCTGAATTAAAGAGGGAAGGCTCCCTTTTTTGTAGGAGGATCCCTAATTTGTAGGGGAATATTCTCAAGAGAGAATGTTCTCATCTATGGAAGCGCCCTCAACATTAGACTATAAACCTTAGGAAAATAATTACCTAGATGAGTGTGTAATATCCCCAAAAAATTGGTGAGCTCAGAAAACACAAGTCAGATGAATAGAAATATGAATAACTGGAAGAGGCCATGCACTCCAAGGAACTAGTTGCAAAGATTCCACAGAGGATAACCAATTTCGTTATGAGAAAAATGTTGGAAAGTTGGTTTGGATAGTTGGTTGTCATTGATTTCAACCCTTATAGATTGATGTCAACCCTTAGAGATTGTCAACCCTTGGAGAGGTCCAGAGATGTTGGAAAAATTGATGGTGATTTAGTTGGGTGCATTTGATGTAGTCTACATGTAGCCCTGAAGGTGTGGTTATGGGACCCAAAGTTGATTGAAAAAAAAATTCATGAAGGAAATTTTAATTGTAGGTAAGACTATCATAGATGGGTAGTAAACATCATATCATTTATGGTGATGTGTGGAACGCCACGTGGTTCCTCACAGTTAGGGAGATATGGCCTTGTGAAGTTGGAATCCTTGAAGAATGGTCAAGAAGTCCTAGTTGGTTACAAATCAATGAATGAGAGGGTAAAGGGGTTGCAATAAGAAATCTCTCGAAGCACTAAGTTTAAAGGAAGAAGTTACCTAGAAAAAGTATAAATACCCCTCAAGGATTCATTCACAAGTACACTCACAAACTTACATTGAATATATATCTTGTGAATGTTATGGTTTAGTATTGTAATATTTTGGCTAGTTTGCAACGGATAATTCTGAGGTAGTGAAGTGGGAGAAGTGTGATATTCTCTGAATTCCAAAGGAGAGCGGGAGAAACTGAGGAAACCCTAATTTAGGTCATCCTCGCGGGTTAGCCCATACTTATCTAGCAAGGCCCTCACCTATTGCTCCATACTTGTCTAGTGAGGCCCTCACTTGTTGCTCCATACTTTTCTAGAGAGGCACTTTCTTTTTGTCCTATGGTTGTCTAGCAAGGCACTTGCATATTTGGGCAAATCTTAGTATCAAGTTGCTCATTGAATGTGGAAGAAGCTACAGGTCAGATATAGAATTAGAGGTAAGGGTTAAGGCTTATGGTTTTGGTGTTATGGTACATGCATGGTGATGATAGTATATGTTATGGTACATGCATGGTAATGATAGCATGTGATTTGGTGCATCTTGGTAATGTATTGGTACATTGATAGAGGCACTTGTTGGTGATATTGATTTATGCTTGGTACACATTTGGCACATATTCTTGGAATATGGTTGAGGCACTTCACTGATGATATCTTATGGTATATGGTATGGTATTGATGTGCATGGTTGGCACATGGTATGGTATATATTTTGATGATAAAGGTGTTGGTGCATGCTTGATGCATTTGTTGTGGTACAAGTGGTGATACAATTTTGGCGCATGGTTGATGCACTTGTTGATGGTACAGGTACAGGTTGATGCATGTTTGATGCACTTGTTGATGGTACATGTACAGGTTGGTACTTGGTTGAGACACATATCTTGTGATGGTATGTGGTGATGTTGGTACATGCTTGGTAGAGGCGTGTGTTGATGATGTTGAGAATATGGTTTGAGATATGGTCTTGGTGATCTTGGCGTGAGTTATATGCAAATGAGTGGATCTAGTTTCGTGGATGAGATAGTGATTGGTTGGAAATGTTGTTGTGACAGTGATTGGTTGACAGTGGTAGGTTGAATAAAATGATAGGTTGATAGGTTACAAGTTGTTGACAGTGGAAGTGACAGTGGCAATGATAGTGGTAATGACAGTTGATCTACATTTCTATTTCAAGGTGGAAGGACGGGGCAAGGAAAGGGGGTTATAGCCTCCTTCCGGTTGGATCCTGAGAATCAGGGAGTTGGAGCTTCCTTCAAGTTGGAGCCTAAGAACTAGGTGGTTGTAGCCACCTTCTGGTTGGAACCGGAGAACCCAGAGGGTTGTAGCCTCCTTCTAGTTGGAGCCAGATAATTCAAGGAGTTGTAGCTTCCTTTAGGTTGGAGCCTTTAAATAGGGGATTGTAGCCTCCTTCCAGTTGCAGTGGAGAATTGGGAAGTTGGTGCTTACTATGAATGAATTCTTGAAATATATAAGAAATATTTTTGTGGTTTTCTCTCATTTGGATTTCCACGTAAATATTGGTGTATTGTGTTCTTGATGTGACGTTGATGTGATGTTGCTTATGATTACATGTTTATGATATATATTGAATGCAATCATAAATGATACATTGATGATAAATTGTTGAACATTATTGATAAAGTGAAAGAATATATATTATGGTTAAAAGTGGTATAAATTTCTCATATTGATTTATCCCCTCCCCAACCTCTCAGTATTCCAACAATTGGTATCAGAGAAGGTTCCTTCGGGAAATAGTTTAACCACTAGAAGGAATATCATGGAGAGAAAAAGTTTGTATAAGAATGGAATACCACATTTTGATGGAAAGAACTATGCATTTTGGAGTAGAAGGATGAAAACATATGTACAAGCACAAGGATTTGATGTTTGGCAATCGATAGTAGACAGATACAAGGAACCAGCGACTCCTCCAATAGATAATGATGGAAATAAACTCAATCAAAACAATTCGAGGGATAAAAATCTCATCTTGAATGGTTTGGTTGATTCAGTATATGTCAAGTTTATGCATTGTGATTTTGCAAAGGAAATATGGGACAAACTTCAAAATGTTTATGAAGGGGATGCCAAAGTCAAAGGATCCAAGCTTCAAACTTACAAAGGTCAATTTGAACAGTTGAAGATGAAAAAAGAGGAAGACATTGCAACCTACTTTCTATGATTTGATGAAATAGTGAACGTTATTAAAGGTTTGGGAGAAGAAATTAAAGAATCGGTCATTGTTAAAAAGGTACTAAGGTCTCTACCAATGAGATTTGATCTGAATATTTCATACCTAGAAGAAAGAGAAGACCTAGGTATGATAAGCAGAGATGAGCTACATGGAATATTTACAGCTTATGAAATGAGGACAGTACAGGAAAATCCATCCACAAAAGAAGTATCTTTTAAAGCATCAAAAAAGACAAAGAAGAAGAAAAATCCCAAGTCAAATCCAAATTGTATTTGTAGCTATGATTCAGATGAGGATCAAGAAATGGCCAAATTTTAGGGAAGTTGAAGAGAGGAAACAAAAAGTACAAGGGTGTGATTCCCTTAAAATGTTTTAATGTGGTAAAATTGGTCATTTTACAAATAAGTGTCCTTATGCTAAGAAGTCAGATAGTGATGAAGAGGAAGATCCCAAGAAACAAAAAAAAATATCAAAAGGGCAACAGGAAAGATAAACGGAAATTCTTCAAGAAAAATATCTACTCAAGAGAAGACAATTCCTCATCCGATGAAGATGGTGAAAGCAATAGTGACTGAGATAAATCACTCTTTATAGCTATGGAAAATAAGAAAAACGATGAAGTGGATCTTGAGAAAGAATTAATCAGTGCTTTAACTGAGCTAAATAAATAAAGGAAGAAAAACAAATCATTCAAAAATGAAAATATCCACTTGAAACCCATACTTGAAGAAGGAAAAAGAAAGGAAGAAGTAATATAGATCCAGATGATAAATAAATAAAAAGAGTGTGAGAAACTCGAAGAGGAAATCGTGACATTGAGAATTGAAGTCAACAAGATCAACAAGAACTCGAAAATATCTCAAGTGTTAGAAAACATTCTCAACAGTCAAAGGCCATATAGTGACAAATCCGGACTAGGATACAAGAATGTTCATTTTTAGGAAGGTTTAAGCTCCATGACAAAAGAAAAATAACAAAGGAGTTATGTAGAAGTTCTCAAAGGAAGGAATCATGGTCAACAAGAATCAGAAAGGAATGAATATAGAAGAGCTTCTGCATTCAAGAAACAAAGAAGATTCAATCATTGTGAAAGAGAAGATATTGATAATCCAAGGCAGAATTATGGAAGGACAACACCACAAAGGGGATCATTCACTCCCAGGTATGTAAATTTATTTTATGGTCATTGTTTTAATTGTACTAACTTTGGAAATAAAGTTTTACATTGCAGGTCTTATGAAATAAAATTATCAGGAAAGAAATGCTTATGTGGTCCCACATAATATTGAATGTTACAAGTGCCACAACTATGAACACATAGCTCAAAATTGTAGAAGCATGATAAATCCTCCCATGAAAGAAAATACTAATGACATATACAAGAAGGCTTGGAAAATAATTGAGAAAAAAGAAGAGCAGGAAAATGAAGAACATGTCCAAGGAATCATACTGACAGGATTTGCAACAACACAAGACTATGGTGCATTTATAGGAAAAGAGGAAAGTGTCATTATTTAGGTAGAGGATGAAGAAGAATATGTCAAAACTCAGGATGATGACAAAATTCAAAAAGAGGAAAAAAAGGAAGATTTCTCCATAGACGAAGAAGAAGATTACTCTGCATCAGAGTAGGTATTGTTCTAATCCATTTGTCTTTGAGAATCCCGGTGAATATGACTGTTAAATAGGGGAAGTCAGTGTAGTAGCTACTACAGATCATTGAACCATCCTTCGAGCATTGTGATGTATTTTCATAGACAAATTCAGAGTAATCAGACAGAGGAAGTATAGAATGACAGATCAATCGATCGAGAAATCATTGTTCCCACACAGGTGTCAGTTGGCAGAAGTTTATGTTTGTATTTGGGCAAAGATATCCTCAGTACAGGTTTTTTTAGGCATGCATATTTTGATGAGAAGATAAGATAATATTAGTGGATATATTTGATTCAATCTAATAAATAGGAACATCTGATGATTAGATGTAGTATATTCAAGTGAATCCTTCAAAATAGTACAGTGAAAGATGGGCCAGCATTATGGACATTTGACTAGCATAGTTATGGATAGTTTGTGACATATGGACAAACATGGATTAGTGAGTTTCTTAGCAGGTGCAAGAAACACAGGTTATATGCATAGTAGCATATTTATAATTGGAATAAATTGATCACGGAAAGGTAAGCAGTGAAAGGCATAACATAAGAGGGAAAGTGAAACCATCAGTAGAAGCTATATCATCATAAGGACATTGTTGAAAAATATGGTCAAATTAACATGACAAGTAAATAAAGAAATAAAAATATGAATTATTTTTATATATGTCAGTGAAATTCAAGAGGAATCACCAATGGACAATAAACAACACTAGAAGATAGGAAAGGAAACACATACAGGTATCCCTACATTGATCTACATCTTACAAAAAATCCAAGAGAATAAAAATAGTTAGAGAGAGAGATCCAGAAAGAGACATACCCACAGGGGGGGATATTCTTTTTTCCATGATTGGGTCGAACAAGTATAGTATCAAGAGGAGACATATCAACAGGGGGAGTTAACCTTTGGTTCATGATAAAGACAAAGAACGGATACATAAAGACAGGGGGAGCATCCCCAATAAGATATATCCTTTTCCATTGATGTCAAAGGGGGAGACATAGAAACATTGATGAGGAGAAATGGTCACAGGGGGAGCATGAGCATTGGAGCATTAGTGTTGCCATCAATGTTGATGTTGTCATCAATCCCAAAGGGGGAGATTTTTGGATAGCTGGTTTGGAAAATTGGTTGTCATTGATGTCAGACCTTATAGATTGATGTCAACCCTTAGATATTTTCAACCCTTGGAGAGGTCCAAAGATGTTGAAAAGATTGATGGTGAGTCAGTTGGGTGCATTTGATGTAGTCTACATGTAGCCCTGGAGGTGTGATTATAGGACCCCTAATTTGATTGAGGATTTTGGTCATGAAGGACAGTGTAATTGTAGGTAAGGATATCATAGATGGATATTACACATTGTACCATTTCTGGTGATATATGGAATGCCACATGGTTCCTCACGGTTAGGGAGATATGGCCTTGTGAAGTTGGAAGCCCGGGAGAATGGTCAAGAAACCCTAGTTGGTTACAAGGCAATGAATGAAAGGGTAAATTGGTTGTAATAAGAAATATCTAGAAGCCCTAAGTTTAAGGGAAGAAGTTACCTATAAAAATTTTAAATACCCCTCAAGGATTCATTCACAAGTACACTCACACACTTACATTGAATATCTATCTTGTGAATGTTATGGTCTAGTATTGTGATATTTAGGCTAGTTTGTGATGGAGAATTCTAAGGTAGCAAAGTGAGAGAAGTGTGAGATTCTTGGGATTGTAGAGGAGAGTGGGCGAAACTAAGGAAACCCTAATTTAGGTCATCCTTGTGGGTCATCGCATACTTGTCTAGCGAGGTCCTCACGTGTTGCTCCATACTTGTCTAGAGAGGCACTTGCTTGTTGTCCTATGGTTGTCTAGACAGGCACTTGCAAATTTGGGAAAACGTTAGTACCAGGTTGTTGATTGATTGTGGAAGAAGCTACACGTCATATTACAGAGTAATAGGTCAGCTACAGGATCATAGGTAAGGGTTAAGTCTTATGGTTGTGGTGTTATGGTACATGCATGGTGATGGTAGTATATGTTATGGTACATGCATGGTGATGATAGCATGTGATTTAGTGCATCTTGGTAATGTATTGGTACATTGATAGAGGCACTTGTTGGTTATCTTGATATATTCTTGGTACACATTTGGCACATATTTTTGGCATATGGTTGAGGCACTTTATTGATAATATCTTATGGTATATGGTATGGTTTTGATGTATATGGTTGATGGTATATGGTATAGTTTTTGATGATACATGTGTTGGTGAATGGTTGATGCACTTGTTGTGGTAGAGGTGGTGATACAGGTTGTGTGCATGGTTGATGAACTTGTTGTGGTAGAGGTGGTGATACGGGTTTCGTGCATGGTTGATGCACTTGTTGATGGTACAGGTACATGTTGATGCATGTTTGATGCATGGTACAGGTTGGTACTTGGTTGAGACACATATCTTGTGGTGGTATGTGGTAATGTTGGTACATACTTGGTAGAGGCATGTTTTGGTGATGTTGAGCATATGGTTTGAGATGTGCTCTTGGTGATCTTGGCATGAGTTGCATGTGGATGAGAGTGGATATGGTTTCGTGGATGAGACAATAATTGGTTGGACATGTTGTTTTGACAGTGATCGAGTGACAGTGACAGGTTGGATACAGTGGCAGGTTACAGGTTGTTGACAGTGGCAATGACAGTGGCAGTGATTGTGCTAGTGACAGTTGGTCTACATTTATATTTCAGGGTGGCAGGACAGGGCAAGGAAAGGGGGTTGTAGCCTCCTTTCGGTTGGAGCTGGAGAATCATGGAATTGGAGATTCCTTCAGGTTGGAGCTTGAGAACTAGGTGGTTGTAGACACCTTCCGGTTGGAGCCAGAGAACCCAGGGGGTTGTATCCTCCTTCTGGTTGGAGCTAGAGAATTCAAGGAGTTGTAGCTTCAGGGGGTTGTATCCTCCTTCCAGTTACAGTTGGAGAGTTGGGAATTTGGTGCTTCCTATGAATGAATTCTTGATATATATAAGAAAACATTATGTGGTTTTCTCCCATTTGGATTTCCACTTAAATATTGGTGTACTTTTTTCTTGATGTGATGTTTCTTATGATTACATGCTTATGATATATATTGAATGCAATCATAGATGATACATTGATGATAAATTGTTGAAAATTATTGATAAAGTGAAAGAATATATATTGTGGTTAAAAGTGGCATAAAGTGCTCATACTAATTCACCCCCCCTACCCCCCTCGGTGTTCCAAGAAAGGCTGATAATCTAATTCATTCCTTCTTGGCCACCCTAAAGAGGGACACGAAAACCCTATCTCAAAACTTAGCCCATGAAGTTACCTTAGAATCTTTGTTGTTCCATAGAATAATATCAATTTCAAGTATGGGCAACATAAATTAGAGATGAGGATAAGGAGAAATCATGAAACATAATTCAATTCATATACTTTAGCCTAAATTTTGTAAAGTAGGAAGAAACAAAATAGGGGAGATATAGAGTTCGTAATTGTTTCTTGGAAATCCAAGAAGTCAGAAATAAATAATTACAATCTCAGATATATATGTCAAAGGGAAAACACTTAGAAGGGGCTCTTTCATTATGTAATTTTGGAGAACTATTTTTCTAAAATATTAATAGCAAGAAGCCCTTAGGGCCAAAATGGCCATTTTGATGAAGATGAAACATTTTCTAATGATTGTTTACTATGAATTGCTTCCAATGTACTTCTAGCTATTGTGAATATTGTAAGGTTACACTATTCATTTTATAATCTTTTTTTATGTGAATGGTGTGCTTTTACAATACCTTTTCTTATCTATTATTAAAGCTATGAGATGATGAATAGAAAGACATGAATGGGTTATTGAAATAGAATTTTGTGTGCATTCATTTATTCATGTATTTATGTTATCATTATTTTTCCCTGTGATGGCTAACTATGTAGTGGTTATATGCAAGGATTGGTGACATCAATATATGTTCATTTGATATATTTGTTTCTCCTAGCTAGGAT
>JZKD02S0611963.1:373303-385527 GCA_000966675.3 Picea glauca | reverse complement strand
ATGACCTGACACTTTCTTATTTTGTAATTCTTTTCTTTAATTATCTTCAGGGCCTACATGTACTTCCTTCTTCAATTCACTTTGTCATCTTCAAAAATTCATTTCTCTTCAACCACGACGATCCACATGACATGCCACATACCACCGGAAAAAACATGATGTATACTATCCATCCATGGGTTTTCTATCTGCATGTGCATTGTCTTTCATGTCCAAATACCTTCATCAATGTTGTGTTCCAAAACCAATGACTAGGGTTGACATCAATGACAACAACCAATCTTCCAACAATCTCCTCCTTTGTCATTGATGGAAACACTCATGCTCCCCCTATCGTCATGATCCCAATTTCTCTCCCCCTTTGACATCAATGGCAAAGGGTAGGGATTCTCCCCCTAAGTTTAATGGAAAAAGGTAACTCTCTTCTTTGGGGATTCCCCCCCTGAACATGTGGCACTCAATAATACTTTATCCTTATTTTTGGTCTTTGGGAATTTTTCTTCCTTGGAATCCTTTTGTGTGGCTTCTTTATTCTCTCTCTTCTTCATGTCTAGGATGTATATGTTGTTCGGTCTTCTTGTTGCATCTGAAACCAATCTTCATAATTTATTTTCTCTGATTTTACATTTTCGGGAGTCGAACGTAAGAGTGTATCCTTGATCACACATCTTACTAACACTGAGTAGATTATTCTTCAAGTCTTCAACCAATAGGACATTCTTTGCTTTTACATTTTTTCTTCCAATCTCTACTACACCTTCTCCAATTATTTTGGCAAATGAGTCATCTCCAAATGCAACATTGCCACCCTTTCTCTTCAAGTTGATGAATTTGTCTTGATCCCCAATCATGTGTGAAGAACATCCATTGTCTATGTACCATTCAGCTTCTTCTTTACATTCTTCAGTGGTCAATGCTATTCGACAATATTCATTGTTTGGAATCTATTTCCTTCTCCATATTGTGGTTGGCATAGGGACATCGTCATTCATATATCTGCAATCTCATGCTTTGTGACCAAGATAATTACATTTGTAGCATACAATATTTTTGTCCATCAGTGGGGAAAATGAATTATAACTTCTATTGACAAATACACGATTATTTCCATATATTATATTTACACCATTCATGTTTCTTTCGTAGTTGTTCCTTTCATTGACTCTGCAATTAATTGCCTTATGTCCAAAAATTTTGCAAGTATAACAATGACAAAGAAGGAAATTTTGATACCTTGGAGTAAGTGGCCTTCTTTGTGATGTAGTCCATATGGGTTCATGATCTACTCTTATGTAGTTTCCTTCATACTGATTGAAGCTTCTTTGATTCTTGAAGGTAGGAGCTCTTCTTGGATATTCATCTCTTTTGTAATCATTCCTTCTTTCTGGTATCTTGGTCCACTTCTCATCAACTATTTGTGTAGATCTTTCTTCAACCTTCTTGTTGGTATTTGCATCTTCTTTGTATGAAGTTTCACCCATGCATCCAAGATGTGTTAAGTCTTTTGGCACTTAAGTTCTTCCTCAATGAGACAACTTCTTGTTCAAGTTTCTCACAATCTTCATCTTTCTTCATCATTTGGACATTCCTTACTTCTCCTATTCTTCTTTCTTCTTCGAGTAGAGTTTTCAAGGAAATGTTTTCTTCTCTTAGTTTCTCAAAGTATTCTAATTGTTTCTTCAAGCTTACAACTGTATTTTCATGACTACCCAATTCACTTCTTAGTTTTCTATGTGTGACTTTGAGCTTGCTATTTTCAATCTCAACATGCTTCAATTTTTTAAGATTCTCATCTTCTTGTTGAATAATTTTTTCTTCATGATTTTCTTCTTCTTCATTGGAATTTTCTTCTTTGGTGTCATTTCTTTCAATCCTTGGATGAGGACATTCAAATTCAACATGTCCTACTCCTTCACAATTAAAGAAAAAGAATTGACCTCTATTTGCTTCTTTGAAATCTGAGATGTTGTAATTTGCTTCAACTTCTTCTTCTTCTTCTTCTTCTTCTTCTTCTTCTTCCCTTGCATATAGGTCTTGTAGCTTGTCCCAAATCTCTTTTGATTATGCACATGATCCCACCTTGGATTTCACTAAATCTGTCAATCCATCTAGGATGGTATCTATTTCCAATTTGTTGTTCCTTTTTGCTTCCTTCTGAGTTGTAGTCTTTGGTTTCTTCAAAGCATTGTATCCTGAAGAAACTGAGAACCAAACAACTTCCCCAAGAGATTTCAAGTAAGTTTCCATTATATTACTCCAGTATTCAAAATTGATTCCATCAAATGGTGGAATCCCATTTGGAATTTTTTCTTCCATTTCTTCTTAGGATCTTCCTTCTAGTGGTTAAACTGTACTGAAGTTAACCCGCTCTGATACCAATTGTTGATACTAAGAGAGGGGTGAATCAGTATCAAGTACAATTTAAAAACCTTTTCAACTTATACTTAACCCATTCAATTATATCCAATGAGAAATTAACATTAGTATAAGAGTTACACCAATACACCACAATACACCATGCACAATATATAAGAAATAATCAATAGTTATTGTTCAAGGGAAGTAATGACTTCCAAAGGTAGCTACAACTTCCAAATGTAAAGGGAGGGATAAACCTCCAAGAGGAATATACAATCCTCCAATATCAAGAGATATTTTAACTCTCCATCATTTCCCCTTCCTTCCACCCAAGAATATATGAGAGATAATAAAACTTTACATTGAATCATCACCATCAACCAGCCATCACATAGAACCTAATAATGCTTCCTGAGACTTCTTCAATTTCTGGAATTATTCAATTCTTGGAATACTTTGATACTATATATAATATTACTCAATGTATTCTCTGAAACGTATCCAGGTTTCACTCATTGAATCCTCCCCAAAAACAAGTTATAGAGAGAATGGTAGACCTTGTTCAATTCAAGTTTATTCATAAGACCGAACTTGTACAGAATGCCCCGCACTCAATATTTAACATCATATTTTGAAACTCGCACAAAAGAAACTAAAGTCTATACTCTTTCCAATGCAATTTGTCCCACTTCATTTGGATTCTCTATGAAGACGTTATGATTGTTGTACCCGGAACACATGTTTATTGACTAGCTTCAGGATTGGTCAAAAACCCTATCTTCCACAGAGTGTATCTCCATAATTATAGAGAATAAAGAGATTAAAATTTTACCATAGGTACCTTGATATGTCATCTCAATACCATAGAAATTTCACCATCTGAATCGTTCTATAAAAAAAAATGATATCAAAAATGGTAAGATGACCTGGAAATAACATACCTTAGAACACATCACCAAAAGACTTCATCCTCCCTTGAAATCCGGCCTTCTTTGCTTCTGATTTCCTCTAAAATTTTACTTGTGTATCAAATGAATGTATAATGATATTTATTTATACCATTTATGTCACTTCCTTTTAACATTAGGGCCAACTTGACACTTTCTTATTTTATAATTATTTTTTTTAATTATCTTCAGGGCCTACATGTACTTCCTTCTTCAATTCACTTTGTCATCTTCAAAAATCCATTTCTCCTTGACCATGAGGATCCATGTGATGTGCCACATACCACCGGTAACAACATGATGTATAATATCCATCCATGGGTTTTGTATCTACATGTGCATTGTCCTTCATGTCCAAATACCTTCATCAATGTTGTGTTCCAAAACCAATGACTAAGGTTGACATTAATGACAACAACCAATCTTCCAACAATGCTTACACATGGACACAAGATTGGGCGCTTTGGCCACTTCAGTATTTCCTTTCTGGAGATGAGTTCAAATTTCACCATGACTTTATTATCTAAATGTCTAAAGGATATTGAAAAACCAATGGTGGATCAATATGGGGGTTTGTTTTACAAAAGGGGAGCATTGAACCACCCATTACATGAAGCTATATTACAATATAAGTCTTATGAAAAAATGTTGTTCTACAGGAAAGATGATATGCATTCACATGAGATAAATGTTTAAAATACAAACTTTTGCAGGTAAAATAGAAAATCACCACCAACATTCTTACTGCAAGTGGATAATTGTGTAGGCGATAACAAAAAAAAAAATTGTCTTTGGATTTTTATCTATTTTAACATCCAAGAGGGTGTTTGACATCATTGAAGTTGGATTCCTCCATGTTGCACACACATGAAGACATATATGAAACTTATGGGAGGTTATTAACTAAATTAATGCAAAAATACATATTTTCACTATCAAAGATGATGGACACTTATAGGACATGCGAGGATCACAATTCCTATGTCCCATATTTAATCAAAGAATTTTTTGACTTTAAGAAATTTTGGGAACCACACCTTTTGGATGGAAAATACAAGAACATTGGTATCAAAGGGTGATAGTTCTTCAAATTCTAGCTCATTGATGACTAGATAGTTATGCAATATAAAGCCTATTTTTGAGATGAAAAGTGGTCACCTCCTATCAATATTTTACATTCGTTTCTTAATGATAATGTATACATATCAATGGGGCAGCCTCAATTGTTAAATATACAAGTAAAGAGGCCTTCCAATATGAGTGAAATTGTTGGAGATATTACACACTCACCTAAGTAATTATTTTCCTGAGGTTGATAGTCCAATGTTGAGGATGCTTTTGTTGGACAACTAAGAGGGGGGGTGAATCAGTTGTTACCAAGCTTAAACAATTATGCTTATTTTAAACTCTTTGCAGAGCACTGAATGACAATCAAAATAATGCAGGGAAGTAAGCAATAGAATATTCAGCATCATTCACACATATGAAATATACAGAGACAGATATTTCTTGACGAAACCCATAAAGGGTAAAAAAAAAACTCTTCTTCTTTATATGATAAGTAATCTTTACATCTTGTACATTATCATACTTATGAGAACCAACTCATAATGAGGCTACAACGTCTGTTTTGCAAGCTGCAACTTGCTGAGAGCACCAACTCTCTATTTTCTCTAGAACCTACTAGAAGGAAGCACCAACTCCCTGGTTTCTCTAGCACCCACTAGAAGGAAGCACCAACTCCCTAAGTGTTCCATTACCAACTGGATGGAAGCACCAACTTCCAGTCACATAGGCACCAACCTGTATAACAGAGAACAACAGTTCTCCCTTGCACCACCCTGCCACCCTGGTTTCTTTGGCTGCAACCAGATGGAAGCTACAACTCCATGTGTTCAAGCACCCACTTGAACCTCTGAGGACAAAAGTCCTCCCTAGCACCTCCCTTCCACCCTAAAATATAAAGTTTGCAATATATAAATTTATCACAGTGATACAATATTTATCATTGGCTTACCAGACCTATCACTGTTCTGCTATGCTTCTCTTCTCTCTTGTATCAGTGTCTCTCTGTCTACATCTTCTTGTGATTTTTGATCTTCTATTTTTCTCTACAAGAGCACCTCAGCCTTTCTTTAGTGTCTCATTGTCTTGTTGCACACATGCCTTGTGCTTTTTGTGCTTCTGCCTTTTATGCTTTGTGTGCCATGTCCATTCAATGCACCATTCCTCTTCTCTATATTTTAGCTGCTGCACACTCCTCCTTCTACACTCCGGAATCCCTCTTAACAACAACACCCATCTCTTCTTTCTTCTACCTTCTTATAGTCTCTGTGCACCTTGTGCATCCCCCATGCGTAATGATTATGCATGCTCTTCATGTCGAGTGTTCTGCATGTTCATCATTGCAACTCTTCAGCTTCTCTGGCTATTAAACCCATGTGTCCATCATCACTAGGTATTATGTTGAGATTCCTTAGCCTCTCCAACAGTCGAGACTCTTTGTCTTCTCGGTCACAGTCGAGCTCATCCTCTATGTTGCAGTTACAGGCTTCAACGTTCATCCATATGTCAATTTCCTCTACAAACAGTCTTTATTCCACTGGCAGATTCCTTGAGACTCTTCATCTTCTCTGGCGATCACCTTGAAGTGTCTTCCAGTCCTCTAGCAGAAACAATCAGTCGTTTCTAGAAGTTATACTATGAACCTCCAAAAAAAAATCAGAAACTGAATCGCCACTGATCGATTAACTATGAAGAGAAATAGTAGCCCTTCAATCATATTCCTGATCAGCCTGCACTGTTGGATCATAAATGATGGGTCTCGCGCTTATTTCACCATTTCGTAATTCGGCCTTTCGGCGTTTCGACATTCCGGCATTCGACTTTTCAGCATCCCCATGGTGAGGCATCTCAAATCTCCAAGTCATGATCTCCGAAATGGATATTAGCTTTGTGCTACCTCCTCCCTTGAGCCTTCATCGATGTGACCATGGGTTATGACCAAGGGCCAATTCTGAACATGTATTTTTCATTTCGTGTTTCAGGGATTCTGTGATGAGTCGTCTCGACTCTCCATGTCCCAAACTCCAAATTGGAGCTTGTCTCTTCGATCTCTTCTCTACATCTCTTCGACAATGTGACCATCGGTGGTGACCATAGCCTTATTCAAAAACGCATTTCAGCATTTCGTCATTTCAGCAGTCCTGTTGCAAAGTGTTTCAATACTCCAACTCTCGGTATCTGAAACCAACACCAAAAGGTGTTTTTCACATTTCAGCATTTCAATATTCTGGCATTCCTTGTGATGAAGTCTTTTGACACTCCATATCCTGGTATCCAAAATCTACACAAAATGGTGTTTCGGCATTTCTCATTTCGCGACTTCAGGACTCCGGTGATGAAGAGTCTCGACTCTTGACTCCTCCAACTCCCGGTATCCGAACCTCCTATCGATGTGCCTGTTTCAGGTTTTCAGGTTTCGCATTTCGCGATTTCAGGACTCCTGATGATGAAGAGTCTCGACTCTTGACTCCTCCAAATCCCAGTATCCAAAACTCTAGTCAATGTGCCTGTTTCGGGTTTTCAGGGTTTCACATTTCGTGATTCAGGGACTCCTGATGATGAAGATTCTCGACTCTTCCAACTCCTAGTATCCGAAACTATCCTCCTGCTTTCGAGATTTCGATGTTTCGCATTTCGTGATTCTGGGACTCCTGATGATGAAGAGTCTCAACTCTTCCAACTCCTAGTATCCAAAACTTTCCTCCTGCCTTCGGGATTTCGTAACCCCGCTTCACCTTGCTCTTTAAAGAACATGCAAGTTCTCCTGGATCCAACATCGGTCGGACCTCAGGCTCAGATTTGACGTTCATCAGGAATTCTCAATGAGATCCAAAGATCATTGTCACTTCTCCTCTCGGGCTTACACATCCTCCTAACTTGGAATAATTTATAAGTTTCAAAGGCCTCAACCATTGATCCATCTACGATCCTGAGTACGCTATCTCTCTTGAGCTTTGGCAATGAGTTAACCTTGTCCCTAGTGCACACCCACGCATTGTGTACGACTCTGCGCTAATCCTCCTGAGCTTATGTTGTCCTGTTTTGTCATCGATGCATACTATGATCTTGCCATCAATGACAAGCACACCTGTCTGTAAACATGCCAACAATCTCCCCCTTTGGCATTGATGGAAACCTTGAACAACTGCGCTAATCTATTTGGACCTCCAACTGTAGCATCCGGTCCGGACCACTCCTTTTCTCCCCCTTTGACATCAATGTCAAAGAAAACATGCTCCCCATGAGTTGTTGCAATATTTTTAGGAGGTATCAGATATTCAATGAATACAAAACTCCCCCTAACAGAATGGACTCTCTTAGGTGTGAGACGGGATGACACCCAGCTTCTGTCGGAGATATTCAAATGGTGTCTTGGCTAGGGGTTTAGTAAAGATGTCTACAATTTGTTCTGTGGTTGGAATGTAATGGACCTAAACAATCTAATTGGTGACCTGCTCTCTCAGAAAGTGGTATTTTATGGGAATATGCTTGGTCTTGGAGTGGAATACAGGATTCTTGGACACACTGATGGCACTAGTGTTATCACAATGAATTGGGATCGGTGCAGCGTATTTTACCTCCAAGTCTGCAAGTGTCTGAATCATCCATAATACCTGAGTGCAACAGGTAGCAGCAGCAATGTACTCTACCTATGTAGTTGATAAAGAAATGGAACCTTGCTTTTTACTCAACCATGCTACTAGAGAACCTCCTAAGAAGAACGCACCTTCACTCGTGCTTTTCCTTTCATCAACGTAGTTAGCCCAATCAGCATCTGAGTAGACTGATAATTGAAAATTCTAATTCTTAGGATACCATAGGCCATAGTTCATTGTTTCTTTCAAATATCTGAATATCCTTTTGACAGCTAGAAAATGACTTTGTTTTGGTGCAGAGTGATATCTTCCTACCATCCCAACAGCATGCATTATGTCTGGACGAGATGTTGTGATGTACAACAAACTACCTATCATTGACCTATATGAACTTTGATCAACATCAGGTGAGTCATCATCCTTACTTAATTTGCATCCAGTAACCATAGGTGTTCCCACAGGTTTAGAATCTTCCATTTGAAACCTTTTCAACATTTATCTTAGATATTTTTCTTGGGAAATGAACATCCCTTCAGACCTCTGAGTAATTTGCAGACCAAGAAAAAATGATAGTTCACCTATCATAAACATTTCAAACTCAGACTCCATGGCAAAAGCAAACCATTGTACTAATGAATCCTTATTACATCTGAAGATGATGTCATCTACATAGACCAACACAATGAGAAAATCATTATCCTTTGTTTTGATATATAGATTGTTGTCAATTGTTCCTCTCTTGAACCCTTTGTCTTTGAGATACATATCCAGTCTTTGATATTAGGCACGAGGGGCTTGTTTTAACCCATATAAAGATTTCTTCAGCTTGCATACTAAGTCAAGGTTATCAGATAGTTTGCAACCCTCTGGTTGTTCCATATAGACTTATTCATTTAAATTTCCATTTAGAAAAGATGACTTGACATCCATTTGATAGACTTTAAACCTTTTATGATAAGCATAGGCAAGAAATATTCCGATAGCTTCTAATCTTGCTACGGGCGCAAATGTTTCATCAAAATCCAGTCCTTCTATTTGAGCATAGCCTTTACAGACCAATCTTGCTTTGTTCCTGACAACTTGTCCCTTCTCATTAAACTTATTCTTAAAGATCCATTTGGAACCAATGATATTTTTACCTTCATGTATATGAACCATTTCCCACATATTGTTTTTCTCAATCTGATCAAGTTCATCATTCATTGCTTTAACCCAATGGTCATCTTTGATAGCTTCATTAAAATTCTTGGGTTCTGGCATGGATATGAAAGCTATATGTGATTGTTCGATGTTTTTTATTATCTTTCTCCTAGTTTGTACACCTTTGTCTTTTTTACCAATTATCTGACTTGCAGGATGATTCTTTTGAGTGATTCTGGAGGAGCAATTTGAAGTTGTCTGCTAATTTGAGTCTGCCTGAGTATCTGTGTCTTCATCTAATTCAGAGTCTTCGTTTTTTTATTCTTGGACCTATTCATCTTCAGCTTCAGTTGTGTCCTCTGTAGAAGACTTATTTTTGTACACCTCTCTTGATGGGATTCCTTCATCAAATTTTACATCAATACAGTCAACCATTTTATGCAGCCTCTTATTATAGCATTGGTATCCTTTACTGTTTGTAGCATACCCTAAGAATATACCTTCATCAGCCCTGTCATCAAATTTTCCAAGGTTCTCATCATTATTCTTTATGTAACATTTACTCCCAGAGACTTTGAAGTGTTTGATTGAAGTAAGTCTCCCATACCATAGTTCATAAGGTGTCTTGTCACTTTGTGGTCTGAGGTGGGCTTTGTTAAGAACATGGATTGTTGTGTGTATTGCTTCTACCCAGTAGTTTTGACTAATGTTCTTCTCATTCATCATTGACCTGGCCATTTGTTGCACTGTTCTGTTTTTCCTCTCAACTACTCCATTTTGTTGTGGAGTTCTTAGGATTGTGTATTCTCTCTTCATCCCATGCTTATCACAGAATTCCTTGAAATCACTTGACATAAATTCTCCTCCTCTGTCTGATCTTACTGCCTTTAACCTCTTACCTGTTTGATTCTCAGTTAAAGCCTTAAATTTTTTAAACTTCTCAAATGCTTCAGCTTTTTCCTTGAGAAAAGCAACCCAAGTAATTCTGGAGTAATCATCAATAATCAACATGAAGTAGTTTTATTTCCCTGTTCCTTCCTGTCTTGATGGTCCACATAAATCCATATGAACTAGTTGGAGTGGTTTCTCTGTTGAAGTAGAGTTCTTGGATTTAAACTGTGTCCTGGTTAGCTTTCCTACTTGGTAGGGTTTACAGATAGAATCTTGGGGCTTTGATATTCTCGAAAGATCTTTTACTGCCTCAAGATTTTTGAGCTTGATTAAGTGGTCAAAGTTTAGATGTCCAAGTCTACTATGCCATAACCAGCTTTCATCATGTTTTCTTAGATGACACTCTTCTCTATCTTCTTTCAGCACATATACATTATTTTTTGTCCTTATGCCTTGGGCCACCACTTTTCATGAGTTTATAGACTTTATCTTGCAGTCCTTGGACGTGAACATCACTTCACATCCTCTGTCACACATTTGACTTACACTGAGAAGATCATGTTTCAACCCATATACAAGCAGAACATCTTGGGTTTTTCCTTTTCCATTACTTAAACTCACCATCCATTTACCCTTTATTTTACCTGGAGCATCATTTCCAAAGGTTATGTTTCCTGATTTTCTTTCACTTAGAGATAGAAACTTACTTTTGTCTCCCGTCATATGTTTGGAGCATCCACTGTCTATATACCAAGGGTTCATTTGTTTTTGAGCTGAAAACACTAATCCACACTTGTCACTTTCTTTCTTCTTCCAAACCTTGACATTTTCAGCAAGGGAATTCAAATCTGGTTCATAGTTCCTTAAGCAACAGTCAACAGATTTATGTCCATAGTTATGACAGATGGAACATTCTGGTTCGTCGAATAAAGGATCATAACGATTTTTATGCTTAACCTATGTCCTTTTCCCATCCATCAAGTGATTTTCAGTCTGTCGTGGTTTGTTACTTGGCTGTCTCATTCTTTGTTGTGGAAGATATCTATACCTTGAATGTATTGATTGTTCATAATTTAATTTTAAAGAACAGTTTACAGCTTTATGACCAAAGTTAGAACAAAAGAAACAATACCCATAGAAAAAATGTTGGTACTTGGGAAAAGTATGCCTTCTTTGAGGAGGTCAATTTCTTTCATGCCGATAATTTCTTTGATCTACAGATTTGGTTCTGGTACTTTTTATTTCATTCCTTCTTGGTGGCTGAATTTCTTTCTTTGTTTCTGCAGAGTGACTGTTATCAATGTTTGAGGATTTAACAAACTTGATAGGTTCTTTGTTTCTTGGCTGACCACTACTTGATCCCTCTTCATAACCCAAACCATTTTTCAGCTTTGGATTCCTTTTCTAATTCAAAATGGTGGCTAAACCTTCTGAGGCTTTGATACTTGACAGATTTTGATGATACAAGGCTTGAAACCTCTCCAACTCTTTTCTAGTTTTCACTACTTCTTCTCCCAGAGCTTTACATCTTGCCTTCTTTTCTGATAACTGTTGTTTCAGAATGTCCTCGATTTTCTTTGCCTCTTCTAATTCCACTTTTAGCAGGGCAAAGTCTTCATCAGGCTATTTAATGTCTTTCTTGAACTATATCAGCAATTGTTTTTTCTTTATGTTCTTAATTCTGAGTTTGTCAATCTCTTCCAGTGCAATGATCAGTTCTCCTTCCATATCAACCACGGCTTCTTCTTCATAGTCCTCTTTGGCCATAAGTATGAATTCATTTAGTTTATCTTCAATAGAGGATTCATTGTCTTCATCATCTGAAGGATCATCATCATTGTTTACACAAAGACTTTTCTTCTTAAAATTATTCTCTTTAAAGAAATTTTTGTGTTTGTGCTTCTCCTCATCATCACATGTCTGATCATTTCTTTTGTGAGGACATTTATTTGCAAAATGACCTATCTTGCCACAGTTGAAACATTTTAAAGGAAGTTTACCTTTGTATTTGCATGATCCCTTCTTCGGTCTCTTCACAAATTTTGCTTCAATTTCATCAGGCTCAAAATCCTCATTCTTGTCTGCCTTAAATGATGCTTCTTTGGAGGTGGATTTATCTTTAACTATTCTCATTTCATATGCAGTCAATGTTCCTAGAAGTTGATCAAAATCCAAGGTTTTTAGATCATTAAGTTCTTCTATAGCAGAGACCTTCGGGTTGAACCTA
>JZKD02S0611963.1:363003-373293 GCA_000966675.3 Picea glauca | reverse complement strand
AAATCCAAGGTTTTTAGATCATTAAGTTCTTCTATAGCAGAGACCTTCGGGTTGAACCTATCTGGTAGAGATCTCAAAATTTTCTAAACTAAAGAAGGTTCCTCAATTTTTTCACAAAGTGCTTTCATTGCATTTACCAGTTCTTCAACTCTTAAAAAGTATTTTCCAACAATTTCGTCTTCTTTCATCTTCAGTTGTTCAAACTATACTATGTAGGTTTGAAGCTTGGCGTCCTTTACCTTCTCATTACCTTCATAACTGCTAATGAGTTTGTCCCACATTTCTTTGGCAGTTCCTAGGTGCATAACTTTTACGAATTTTGCTTCTGCAAGCCCACTCAAGATAGCATTCATAGCCCTAGAATTGAAGCTAAATTCTATCTTGTCATCCTTATTATCTAGTACAACTGGCTTTACATAACTAGTATCTACCACATCCCAGAAATCTGCACCTAAAGCCATTATGTAGGTTCTCATTCTAACTTTCCATAAGGTAAAGTTTGTTCCATTGAATAGAGGGGCCTTATTGGTTGAATTTCCTTCATGGCTTGACATGTTTAATCTCTAGGATCTACCGTTAGATAAAAGGGGCCGGCTCTGATACCAATTGTTGGACAACTGAGAGGGGGGGTGAATTAGTTGTTACCGAGATTAAACAATTATGCTTATTTTAAATTCTTTGCAGAGCACTGAATGACAATCAAAATAATTCAGGGAAGTAAGCAATAGAACATTCAACATCATTCACACATATGAAGTATACAGAGACAGATATTTCCTGAGGAAACCCATAAAGGGAAAAAAAAAACTCTTCTTATTTATATGATAAGTAATCTTTACATTATGTACATTATCATACTTATGAGCACCAACTCATAATGAGGCTACAACCTCTTGTTTGCAAGCTACAACTTGTTGAGAGCACCAACTCTTTGTTTTCTCTAGCACCTACTAGAAGGAAGCACCAACTCCCTGGTTTCTCTGGAACCCACTAGAAGGAAGCACCAACTCCCTGGTTTCTCTAGCACCCACTAGAAGGAAGCACCAACTCCCTAAGTGTTCCAGCGCCAACTGGATGGAAGCACCAACTTCCAGTCACATAGGCACCAACCTGTATAATAGAGAACAACAGTTCTCCCTTGCACCACCCTACCACCCTGGTTTCTCTGGCTGCAACCAGATGGAAGCTACAACTCCCTGTGTTCAAGCACCCACTTGAACCTCTGAGGACAACAGTCCTCCCTAGCACCTCCCTTCCACCCTGAAATATAAATTTTGCAATATATAAATTTATCACAGTGATACAATATTTATCATTGGCTTACCAGGCTTATCATTGTTCTTCTATGCTGCTCTTCTCTCCTGTATCAATGTCTCTCTATCTACATCTTCTTGGGATTTTTGATCTTCTTTTTTTCTCTACAAGAGAACCTCAGCATTACTTTAGTGTCTCACTATCTTGCTGCACACATGCCTTGCACTTTTTGTGCTTCTGCCTTTTATGCTCTGTGCACCATGTCCATTCAATGCACCATTCCTCTTCTCTATATTTCAGCTGCTACACACTCCTCCTTCTACACTCCTGAATCCCTCTTAACAACAGCACCCATCTCTTCTTTCTTCTGCCTTCTTATAGTCTATGTCCACCTTGTGCATCCCCCATGCGTAATGCTTCTGCATTCTCTTCATGTCGAGTGCTCTGCCTGTTCATCATTGAAACTCTTCAGCTTCTCTAGCTTTTAAACCCATGTGTCCATCATCACTAGGTGTTATGCTGAGATTCCTTAGCCTCTCCAATAGTTGAGACTCTTTGTCTTCTCTGTCACAGTTGAGCTCATCCTCTCTGTTGTAGTTACAGGATTCAACGTTCATCCATATGTCAATTGCCTCTACAAAAAGTCTTCATTCCACTGGCAGATGCCTTGAGACTCTTCATCTTCTCTGGCGATCATCCTGAAGTCTCTTCCAGTCCTCTGGCAGAAAAAATTAGTCATTTCTAGCAGTTACACTGTGAACCTCCAAAAAATGTATCAGCAACTAAATCGCCACTGATCGATTAACTGTGAAGAGAAACAGTATCCCTTTGATCATATTCCCGATCAACCTGCACCATTGGATCATAAATGATGGGTCTCGCGCTTATTTTTCCATTTTTCAATTCAGCCTTTCAGCGTTTTGGCATTCCGGCATTCAGCTTTTCGGCATCCCTATGGTGAGGCATCTCGACTCTCCAAGTCATGATCTCCAAAATGGATATTAGCTTCATGCTACCTCCTCCCTTGAGCGTTCGTCGATGTGACCATGGGTTATGACCAAGGGCCAATTCTAAACATGTATTTTGCATTTCTTGTTTTGGGGATTCTGTGATGAGTCATCTCGACACTCCATGTCCCAAACTCCGAAATGGAGCTTGTCTCTTCAAGCTCTTCTCTACATCTCTTCGACGATGTGACCTTCGGCGGTGACCATAGCCTTATTCGAAAATGCATTTCGGCGTTTCTTCATTTCGTCATTCCTGTTGCAAAGTGTTTCAATACTCCAACTCCAGGTATCTAAAACCACAACCAAAAGGTGTTTTTCACATTTCAGCATTTCGGCATTCCTTGTGATGAAGTGTTTTGACACTCCATCTTGTGGCATCTGAAATCTACACAAAGCGGTGTTTCTCATTTCGCGACTTTGGGACTCCTGTGATGAAGAGTCTCGACTCTTGACTCCTCCAACTCCTGGTATCTGAACCTCCGGTCAATGTGCCTGTTTCGGGTTTTCAGGGTTTCTCATTTCACGATTCCGAGACTCCTGATGATGAAGAGTCTCGACTCTTGACTCCTCCAACTCCTGGTATCCGAACCTCTGGTCGATGTGCCTGTTTCAGGTTTTCAGGGTTTCGCATATCACAATTCTGGGACTCCTAATGATGAAGAGTTTGGACTCTTCCAACTCCCGGTATCTGAAACTGTCCTCCTTCTTTCGATATTTCGGTGTTTTGCATTTCACGATTCCGGGACTCCTGATGATGAAGAGTCTCGACTCTTCCAACTCCCAGTATCCTAAACCGTCCTCCTGCCTTCGGGATTTCATAACCCTGCTTCACCTTTCTCTTTAAAGAACGTGCAATTTCTCCTGGATCCAACGTCGTTCAGACCTCGAGCTCAAATCTGATGTTCATCGAGAATTCTCAATGAGATCCAAATATCACTGTCGCTTCTCCTCCCGGGCTTACACATCCTCCTAACTTGGAATAATTTCTAAGTGTCAAAGGCCTCAACCTTTGATCCGTCTAAGATCCTGAGTACACTATCTCTCTTGAGCTTTGGCAATGAGTTAACCTCATCCCTGGTGCACACCTACACACTGCATGCGACTCTACGCTAATCCTCCTGAGCTTACGTTGTCCCTATTTTTCCATCACTGCATACTCTGATCTTGCCATCAATGGCAAGCACACCTACCTGTAAACATGCCAATAACTTTCATAGATTAGAATATTCTCTCTTGAGAATATTCCCCTACAAATTAGGGTGCATCCTACAAAATAGGTCACATTCCCTCTTCATTTTAGAGTCAGTTACACCTCATTTAGACTAGTAGAGGCTACTCATGCATGGCAACCTCAGTTTTATCACCAACAATTGCATGTTCGCCTTGGTATCCTCATCATGAGGGAATATATCTCATGCATGTGGCCAAGAGGGTGCATCTCTTGTTATTTCATGTGTTTCTCTGACTTCAACACGTGTGACTCAGTCAACTAGTGATTGCATGGACCAGTTAACTAGGACTAGGTGGTAGATTACTTCAGTTCCTTTCAGTGAGTGTCTAGATCTCTCTAGATCACCACTATGGTACATTATCTTAGACATGTAGAGTATATCATTTGCATGTTACCATTTAGTCCTTCACTTAATGAAATTCATTCTTTCTCTCAAACTTGTCTCTCTTCTCTTCTCTCTATCACAATCTTTGTGTGATTTTTCTATTAGCTAGGTTCATTGTGAAAACTTTGAATGGTATTAGAGCCTTGATTACTAGGAGAAAGTGCATAAGAATTTTTATTTGTAGGTTAAGGAGGAAGATGCAGTAAAAAAGGATTGAGTACTCACCAGTGATACTTCTCACACCTCATAACTACTTCGAGTGGAAGCTAAAAATTATGCATCAACTTAGATGTAGAGGCTTGTACTATATTACAATGGCTACAAAGGTGGACCCAACATATGTTATCAAGAAGACAAGGTATTAAAACCAGATGGATGAGAACTACGACCTCATCTGCATGTCCATGTCCCCCATTCTTTTGTTCCACATTGAAGCTTGTACCACACTAGATGATATTTGGACAAAGTGGGAGGATCTCTTTGGTAAATAGGACGAAATGAGAGGCCATATGCTCAAGGTAGATTTGAATTCCTTAGATCTGAAGAATTTTGATAACATACAGGACTTCTTTATGAAGTTTAATTCCCTCATTATTCATCTAAATGGATGTGGTATAGACAAATAAACTTAACACAATTATTTAATCCTTTCTATCTTGGAAAAACTCGGTCTGGATTATGTTTTTTTTGTCTCATTGTTCCATACAAACAGATTCACTTTAGGAGAAACATGGAAAATGCCAACATTGGATCAGTTTATTGAATCCCTAATGTATGAGCAAGATAAGCTCATAAAAATGGGGATAATAAAGGGACCCAATGTGCATGCACTTGTTGTGCATGAGATAAACAACACTTCCAATTCAAAGTCCAAGTAGAAAAGCAAGGGAAAGGTGCATGTAGAGCCAAAGAAGAAAGAGTGATCTAAACCCTTTGATGATTCTTGAGGCTCCAAAGGTGGAAAAGGAAAGAAATGGAATACCAAATGTGGTCATTGTAACTACAGATATCATCCAAAATCATCATGCATGAAGAAACATATTGATATGATGGCATAGATACTTTATAAGAACAATCGTCGGGATCACATTATCGAAGCTTCCAAGAAGAAGTCAGAAGTTCAAGCACCAGAAAAAAAAAAAAAAGATGTAACTCTCATGCATTGATTATCATTAACTCTTCTTCTGGTACATGGATATTAGATTCAGGTGATTCCCATCATATGGAAGCAAAATAAATTGTTTATTCTTAAATTTATGCATGCATGAGTCCTCCCATCCTCATGGGAGATGATACCCCAGTTTAGGTCATTGGACAAGGGAGAGTAGAACTCCAACATGAAAGTTTTGAGAATGTATTTCATGTTCCAAAACTCTTCATAAATCTTCTCTGTGTTTATCATATAACGGATTCTGGTACAGGAAAAAGTGTGGAGTTCACACATGATTTTATAACCATATATGATATCCATGATAACTCCACGATTGTTGTTGGTGAGGTAAGTCGCCAATCTCATTTATATACTTTCAGTAATTTCATTGCTAAATCAGATTATGCTTTACTATTTCACATGTTGATGATACTAGTAGATTATGGCATGAGATATTCGGCCATCTAAACTTCAAATACATGCAACAACTATGCAAATAGGATATGGTCACCAGATTGCCCAGCATACACTTTTCTAAAGGAGTTTGTTAAGTATGCATTCTTGGAAAACATCCTCAAGAGACGTTTGAGAAAGGGAATGCCTCAAGGTCCTCCTTCCATTTAAAACTCATCCATGATGATCTGATTGGACCCTTTCCTCATCTTTCCATCAACAAAGAGATGTACGTGCTTACATTTATTGATGATTTCTCACGATACACTTGGGTGTATTTTCTCAAGAAGAAGTTCAAAGTTTTTTAGCATCTCAAAGACTTCAAAGAACATGTAGAGATAGTCCAAGAGAAAGATCAAAATCCTTCGCACAGACAATGGGGGGGAATATGTGAACTGATATGTCCAACATCTTTTTTCAGAGGTAAGTATACAACTACAACACATAGTACCTTACACTCTGCAGTAGAATGGCGTAGTCGAGCAAAATAACATATCCCTAAAGGAGATGGTCACTTGCATGTTCATGCAAGATCTATGTCGCTCAAGATTTAGGATTAGGAACTTAATTGTGATAACCACATTCATAATAGATCTCCTCACAAATGTGTCAAGGACTAGACTCCCTTCGAGGCATGGAGCGACATATTTGGATCGCGTGCATGGGCCCGTGTACCCTCTAAAAAGAGGAAATCATTAGATTCGTAGAGCACCGCATACATATTTTTGGGATATCTAGATGGTGTGAAGGGTTACAAGTTACTTTATCCCTCTACGAATAATCTCATCATTGAGTGCATTGTTCATTTTGAGGAGAGTCCCTTGCATGTACCATTGGAGCCACATGTAGAGACCTCAGTACTTCTACCTACACCATACATCAATGACGATGAGTCTACTCATTCAGATCATGGCTCATATTTGAGTTTCAAATATGATTTGAAATATTATATGCATGTAAATGATGAGCATGAAGATGATGATCCATAGCAGATGTCCAAGTGGGAACATACCGCCCTACAAGAAACAAGTGACCTTGTGAGGGATCCAACAGATCAGAGGAGGACAAGGTCCCAGTTTGAGGATCCTCCTCATGCACTAACAGCTAATGAACCAAATATTCACATGCATTGGTACATGGTTCTAGCTTCAAACCCATAGACCTACATGGTTCTACCTTCAGGGAGTCACTTATAGGAATTTGTAATGCAAGAGAAGTATAACTATCTCCTTGAGAATCAAACTTGGGATCTAGTTCTAATTCCTTGATATAGGAATATTTCTAGATGCAGATGGGTCTATAGGACGAAGAAGGTAGCAGAAATATAGTTAATCAAGTACAAGGCAAGACTAGTTTCCAAAGGTTTTCAGCAAATCAACGAGATAGACTATGATGAGACCTTTTCTCCCGTAGAAAATATGGACTCCATCTGATTGGCCCTTTCCATTGCAGCAACCAGGGGGTGGGAAGTTCACCAAATGGACATGAAGAATACCTTTCTTCATGGGGATATCTTAGAGGATATTTACATGGAGCATCCCTATGGGTTCATATTGAACTCATCCTTAGTATGTCGACTGAAAAAATCACTCTATGGCCTCAAGAAGGTGCCTAGAGCATGGTATGTGAAGATGGATGCCTACTTTCTTTCTTAGAATTTTTTTTAGATGAAAATCAGATCCAAAAGTCTACATGTTGAGAACCTCATACTCCTTTTTTATCTTATTTCTCTATGTTGATGACCTCCTGATCACAAGAAGTTCAGCCTTAATAAGTGTTGTGGTCAAGGACATTTTTCACGACAGGTTCTCTATGACGTACATGGGTCCGCTACATTGTTTCTTTGGTCTCAAGATAATTCAAGATGCTTTAGGAATCAAGCTATCTCAGACTAAGTATGCCATGAATCTCTTGGTTAGATCCCACATGACCAACTGCAAGTTGACAAACACACCCTTTCTATTAGGGGTGCATCTTGAGGATGGTGGGGATACACCAGTGGTGGACAACACCTGGTATCAACATCTTGTGGGGATCCTTCTATATCTCAACCATACCCAACCAGATCTCTCATATGAAGTAGGGTAAGTTTATAGGTACATGCAAGAGCCGCATGAGCTACATTGGAAGGCTTCCAAGTGCATTCTCATATATGTTAAGGGCACCACAAGTTAGGGGATCCACTATGCAGTAGGTTATGCATTGAATCTCATGGGCTTCACCAATTTTAATTATGCTAGCGATAGCACAAATCATAAGTCCACATCTAGGTACATGCTTAGTTTGGGTTATGGTCCCATCTATTGGTCGAGCAAAAAGAAGTCATTTATTTCTCTATCATCAATAGAGGTTGAGTAGAGAGGAATGACCAACATCACTATTCAAGAAATTTGGCTTCAACACTTCCTCACTGATATCGGCATCTATTTCCATCACCCAACTGTCATTTCGTGTGACAATAATAGTACTCTCAAGTTTTGCAGAGACCCAGTGCAATGACAGCAGGCCAAACACATCAAGATCCATATGCATTACATCAGATATATGGTACATGATAGGATCATCAATTTGCAGTATTTTCCATCCTCCAAACAGACTGCAAACATCTTCACCAAGACATTTACTGAGTAGAAGTTCCACCTTCTATGTGATCATCTTGGAGTGAAGGACACATTTGGTTAGAGATTGCCTTTATTCCCTCTTCATTTTTTATGAATTGTACTTTGACGGGAGGGTTTCGCATGAGGTTTTCCCTCTTTCCTCTATTTTTTTAGTGTTTTATTCTTATATGCATTATATAATGGGTACATAACTTGGCCTTGATTGTCGAAACCCATTCATCGTGTACACCCTAGTAGTGTCCAGGGGGGGTGTTAGAGATATAACACACTCACCTGGGTAATTGTTTTCCTAAGGTTGATAGTCCAATGTTTAGGGTGATTCCATAGATGAGAATATTATTTCTTGAGAATATTCCCCTACCAATTAGGGAGCCTCCTACAAAATATGGAACCTTCCCTCTTCAGTTCAGAGTCAGTTACACCTCAGTTAGACTAGTGGAGGTTACTCTTGCATGGAAACCTCAGTTTTATCACCAGCAATTGCATGTTTACCTCGGTTCCCTCACAAGGAGAGAGAATATCTCATGCATGTGGCCAAGAGGGCACATAACTTGTGATTTCATGTGTTTCTCTCACTTACAGATGTGTGACTTAGTTAATTGGTTTCTATCAGTGATTGTCTATATCTCTCTAGATCATACTATGGTGCATTCACTTAGCCATGTAGATTATATCATGTGTATTTTACCATTTTATCATTCATTTAATACAATTCATTCTTTATCTCAAGCTTGTATCTCTTCTCTTCTCTCTCTTGCAAGCTTTGTGTGATTTTTCGACTAGCTAGGTTCACTGTGAAAATTTCACAAAATTTAAAAAAAAAAAAAGGATTAGAAACATATATTTCAATATGGAAGAAATGGATTGATAAGGAGGGAGATCAATATTGTCATCCCAAGTTAATTTATTGGGAGACTAGATATAAATATTTGGGCACTCCCTTTCAAATCATTAAGCACTCAATAACTAGGTTATGTCCATCCATAATGCAAGGAATAAGAAACAATGCTCCTATAAATTCTTCAAATGAATTTATGGAAGTGTACTTAAGGGAAAATGTCCTCACAATTGAGTATTTCTACAATGGACCTCTATGTGAAAATCCTAGTGATCCATTCTCTCCAAATGATGATGTTGTAGAGAGACAAATTCTCATAGTATAATCACCAAAGAAATATTAATGGTTGGGTATGGAAAAGGGCAATGTTTTTTGAGATCCAGATACTTTTATTGAATCTTACAATGTAGAGGTTCAATGGTGGAATCCAACCAGAACATCAAAGGTTGACAAAGAATTGTAGAAAAAAACTTTAAATAAAAAAAAAAAAAAAATCGGTTGTTGGTTTGGAAAAAAATATGTTCATTGATGTTAATAGCATCATATGGGCATAGTGACCAAGGGTAGACTGGACATGAGAGAAAATAAAAATAATTGAGAGGGGCCTTGCAGCAATTAAGGCATAACAAGAACAAATGGAGCATAATGTTGAGAGTGGGAGTGATGCTAATGAATGAGACTTTAATTGAGTGATGTTGCCTTAAATATTTATTAAAAAGCACAATTTTGGAATGCAATTATTGTTGTCACTTGTTTTTATTTTATAGCATCTCTTCAATTTTGATATATGTAGCAATGGGTGTCATAGTGATATTCTGCATGCATGTAAAAAAATAATATGTTGAAAACTGTACATTAATCTTGGATTTAGATATTATATCTACATTAAGAAAAAAAATCAAAATATTGAAACCTAAAAACACATTGTAGCAATTAGACATTGACACTTTGGAATTGAAATTCACACATTTGGAATCGAAATTGACATGTTTGTATTTCAAAATTCACATTTTTGGCACTTTTGGAATCGAAAATCATACTTTTGGGTTAAAAATTATTTGAAATTTGCACTTTTAGAATAGAAAATCACACTTTTGGGTTCAAAATTATTTGAAATTTGAACTTTTGGAATCAGAAATCACACTTTTGAAAACCAATATTGCCACTTTTAGAACCCAATTTTGCATTTTAGAAAGGCTAATATTTACACTTCCATAATCAAAATTCATAGTTTGTTAGTCTAGATTTTATCTTATTAATCCAATTTTATCCAAATTCACAATTTCCTCCACTAAGTCTCCTCCCTCCTCATGTGGTCTTTGCATGGGGTCCAGCATGGGCTTCAACATCT
>JZKD02S0611963.1:320082-345043 GCA_000966675.3 Picea glauca | reverse complement strand
GTAGAACGGTTAAGGGTGCGCCAGCCCCTAACCGCCTCGGCACCTGGGAATATGGCACATATGACCGCGCTCTTGGCTGAAAGGTGGTTAAGTTTGTTTCAACGGGCGTAACCTCCCACACTCCGGATTAGGGTCATATGCCAATAAAAAAACCGTGGGCTATCCAAACCCCACGCACCAAACAACCGCACGCAACATTTTAGTATAGTTGTATGGTTTTACAATGGACCACAGATTATATATAAACCTCCGCGCATATTATACCACCAGTCACATAATATTACCAACAACCACGGGCAAGGGCTAACCCCCGGCACGCCCCCCCGCCCAATACACAACCTTGCCACCTTATATATATTAACACATCTACATTTAACAAGCAATAACTTATGGCCCATTGGTCGAGCGGTCGTGCGAAGGCGCTCGGAGGTGTGGGAGGTCCGGGGGTCGAACTCCGCGGCCTCCAATATATATTTTACATAACCAACCAACCAATAACCGAGTGACACGTGGTGCCCCGGATTGGGCCACGTGTCCTCACATCATTCGCCACCAAAGGACACGTGTCACTCCATGATTCGCCAACTACTAATCAATGAATTCTCGCCACATCATCCACCTGACACGTCATCGTACGGACTGTACGGCCCTGCCACGTCAGACCATACGGACAGGTACAGTCAGCATCAAATTTTTTGCATGTTTGTCTTGGCGAACAGATCGTGATATCTTCTCCATACGGTGTCCATTTGACAAAGTAAATATACCGTCGGAATTAGGAAGACGAGACGGACGCAATGGCACTATTTTCGTCGCATTCCGAGCACTTTGAAATTTGAGCAAAATTTGATCCTCTGATCAATAGGCCTAAAGTCACTGAAGGAGTTGAGATTGTTTGATTTTGGAATCAGAGTCAGAAAAGTAGAGTTTAGAGCCCGATAAATCGTTCCTCTAAGTCGATAATTTTCAACTAGTTCCCAAAGATCGTCACTGATCAGATCAAAAAAATGGAGATAGAATTCGACTGTCCAACCATTCGGGCCAGAACTTTTATCCTTATTAAAGGTGTTGAGCTCATTCCAAATCTCTTATTTTGTGCAAGGAGAAAAAAGAATTTCTGCATCACGATCACTGATGATCTTTGGATATAGTCCTGTACTAGATGCTTGATCGGTAATGTTTGTAAGACCTTTATCTCGGTAGGAATTTTTGAAATGTTTGAACGTCGCATCTAGTAGATTTTCTTGTCCAGTGATAGGGACAACTACATCCGATTGTAGTGCCAAAATATGTTTATGATTCCTTCTGTGACTCGGAAATTTGTGGAAAAACTTTGTATTGTTGTCTCCACAACTGATTCAGGTGGCTCTACTTTTTTGGCGCCAATGCACTTCCTCAATTAATAGTAGATTATTTTGTTTTGTCTCAAGGAGTTTTAAATGTTGTTGCAGACTTATAATATCAATTTCCTTTCTCTCAGTGATTTCTAAGATCATAACTTGTATGTTATGTTCAAGTTGTGATAGTCTTTCAAAAGTCTTTGATATATGTTATCGGGACCAACATTTTACTTTTGATTTTAAAAATTTTAAGTTTCCAGCTAAACGTCTATGTACATCCGGCTTGTTTTTAAAGGATTGATCAGTTCGTACATCAGAGACCAGTCACTCAAAAACATGATTCCCCAACCAAATGGGATTAAAATTAAAAGGGTAAGAGGAGCAATGAGAGTAAGAATCCAACTATAGAATAATTGGGGGCATGATCTGAGATGAAAGGATATGCGACCCAAGTTCTATATCTATCAGCATGTTGAAGAAGTGAATTTGATAAGAAGAAGTGATCAAGGCGTTTTGAAATACTCGTTGAGATCAACCAAATTGTGTTGATGGAAAATATCATTGAACTATGAAGTTGTTGCATCAAAGGAAGCATTCGTTCCCCAAATCCCAAAAGAAGATAAGGTGAAGTTGAAATCCCCCGTAAGTATGAGATTAGGTTTTTCTAGAAGACCAGATGTCGATACCTTTGATCAGAAAGTAAGTTTATCAAAATAAGGTCCATAAACGTTGAGAAGGTTGACCTGTCGCTTATTGGTGCAACAGGTTCCTGTCAATAAGATGCCACCACAGCAAAAGAATGGCTTTAGATCAAAAAAGACAGGATCCCAAGCCACAAGCAACCCACCCGAAGTGCCCACTAAATTTACTACACTAAAAAACTAGTGAGGCTTTAGTCCATTGATAAAATCACGTGAACGTTGTTCGTCCACTAGGGTTTCCTGGAGAAATATAATACTTGGATGAATGGTATCAATCAGTCGTCGAAGAGAGGCCTTTTTTAGGGTGCCTCCAACCCCACGAATGTTTAGGGATAAGAGTATCATGGACATGACCTGGCAAGGGATTTAATGCCTCTAAGATCCCCAAGGTCAGTCAATTCAGCAAGTGGAACAATAGATAGAGTAACAAAAGAGTCGGCTTTCCTCCGAGCACTGCAGGTTTTTATAGGCGAGGTCTCTAGTCCTAAGCCGCTAGACCAGGAGAAATCCTTTTTGGTAGAGTCAGTAGATATATCACGACAGGAAGTAGTTGGTAAATCTTGAAAGTCGTTGCTGGTAGGTTTACTTAAATAGGTAGGTAGAGGTACCAGAAGATATAATTCCATAGTAGGAGGGACTGTGGAAGATAGATTAATATTGTCAACACCTTGTTCTGGAAGGGAGGGGAACAGAGATGTAGTCCCAACTGTATTGTTGTTAATCATAGAATGAGGTGTAGTAGGAAGGCTAACCCATTCGGAGGGCAGATTCGGATAAGAATATGAGAGGACCCCACCAGTGATATGTGGCGGGGGGGAAGACGGATTTTCAATGATCGGTGACAACAGTGGAGTAGGAGAAAAATATTTAATGGGATCTACAACCAAAAATGGTGAAGAAGAGGGGGAGATACTCAAAGTGGGCGTAACAGTTTGTTTGGGGTCTAGTCCTAGGATAGAAAAAGTATCTAAGTGGTGTCTTTCTAGGAAGAGAGAGTAAAATAAAGAGTAGGAAAAAAAAAATTATCTTACCCGTGAGCGTGGAAGGAGGAAACGGTTGTAGTTCAGTAGTATCCATCAGGTCCTCATTCCCCTCATCCATAATGCCTTCAAAACCTGGAGTATAGGAATCCACCCCCGAAGAATCATCCCTAGGTAGCTTGTGAAGGTAGGATCCTTCATATTCCTCTTCTTTACGGGCTCATGTGTAGTCACGCCAAAGATGTCTTGTTTGATGACATGAAGAACATCGAAAAGGAATAGCAAGGTAGTCCAGTCGTTGTGTCACCTAGCGTCCATGCCATAAAATGTCTACGACATCCGGTAGCCCAACATGTATGTCCAGCTCGACCATAATCCTTGCCATTCTTCTGTTAGATCTCTTTAAGATTTTTTGATCAATACAAATTAAGTGCCCCAATTCATTACCGATGGCCTCCAGCGCCTTTTCGATCCAGTATTGTAGGGAGAGTCCGAGTAGAAGAACCCATACATGTCAAAACCGGAAGGAGTCTGTTGATGGGTTAAAAGAAACCATCCACCTTTTAAGCATGATACTACCACTAACAATGGTCCAGAAAGTATCAAGTATTAGTTGTGAGTCCTATGGTGTGTTAAAAATAAAACCGAACCAACCAAAAGATAGGGAAATGAGCTCCAACACATATCCTAGAAATGTTAACCAGTTATCTAAAATCCATTCTGGTAAGGAGCCAAAGCTAAGAGTGTGATAAGTAAACCTCCCCACAAGTCCACAGAGGGAGATTCATATGCTTTCCTCCAATCCCACATCCAAGCCGATGATCAGGTGTTGTTTTCTCTTGTTAGGTTTCCACAGTCTATTGGTGCTCGGAGGCTTGGGTAACCACGATTGAGAAATACGAGCTCATTCTTGCACACCTTTTGTATGTCATTTATCCACGCGACCAAGGGAAGATACCAGTCCAGGTAGAGAAGAGGAAGTCGAAAGTGTTACAGCAGTGGGTAGGAAAGGTGAAACAGCTAGCAGAGGAGGTGTGAGTTATGCCACCTTTGGAAATGTGGTAAGATGAGAAGACGTAGAAACAAATGGAGCATCTGAAGGTGTGAAGAGATCGGCACTCTTCCATAGGGATTCGTCAACCGCACTCATTAGTGCGCTGACCTCAGCCTCCATTGGAAGGTGTTGGAAGGTCTCTATGTTAGATGCCACCTCACGCAAATAGTAAAAGGGATCATTTTTCAAGGCATAAAAACTTGTGAAGTATTTAAGTAAACGCCAATACTTTCAAGTCTGTAGGAAAGTAGTTATGAAGCCAGACAGATAGGGTAAAAAGAGTGGGAGAGTAGAAGTTAAGGAGGAGGAATGTTAGTTTAAGGCGCACCAAGTGGAGGGTTCTAGAGAGTGAGAGGTAACGACAAGGAGGGATCTGGCAGCCATAGCAGGCGCTCCAATTCTTAGGAAATAACTACTCCATAAGTGTTGAGCTCCAGTTCCAGTTAGGAAAACACAACAGTCAAATTGCCCTTAATATCGAGCTTTGTGCTCATACCTCTGTTTTCACTCAGGTTGGGATAGATGTAGGGTTGGTTTTGAAAGGTCTGAGTGGTAGTGATGCCTGATGATCCTATGGCCATAGTTCTCACTAGAACTAAGATGAACAGGGGGTTCAGCTCCCCTTGATATGGTTTATCGAGACCATACCCTCTACTTAGTATTTATGTTTCTTAAACATATTAAAAATGTCTTTATCTTTGTCGTTAAAATACTATTGATATTATACTTCACATTATTTATAGGAGCTTTACTACCTTCAATTCCACGGTTTTATGATTCTATAATTAATCCATATTATCAAGTACTCTAAGTGTATGGATATTTTACAAAAATGAAACGATAGCCTTTTGTATTTAAATTTAAATATAAAGCTAAAATTACTTATTGGTAGGTCGAGGAGTTTTACGAGTTGGTTGGGAGGTTACACTTGTGCTCTTTTCGCCCATGTTCAAATTTATGATGAGACTATGGCTCCTTGTGATAAGGCTAGAAGAATAAGAGCCCCATTAAAGATATCTTGATTCTTGCTAAATCATAAATTATTAATATATACTCTTAGATTGATTATAGATAAATATTTTGATATTGTACATAGAATATGTAACGCTTAAATATCTATCCATCAAAATATACTCTGTAACATAATTTTCAATAATATATTATAAATCAATACTCTATGTAACATAAATTTTGCGAATGTACTATAAAATTCATGATCTATTATTGAATGTTTTAACACTTAATCACCAGTTTACCTATTTTTAATTTTTTATTCTTAATAAGCCACATATATAATGGGTTGAAGAAATTGATGCGTTTGACGACTTTTCTTAGAGCATTTGACTACTAAATTCAAGACACTCGATCAACTTTCTACCAGTTGTCCATGTTCATCAAGGAATATTTTAGGGGCTAATTTTCCATGGTTTTTCTCAAAAAAAATATTCGCTATTCTAAAAATGATTCTACCAAATTCTAAAGGATAAAATTATTTTACCTTAAAAATTGCCAAAATTTTATACAAACTATATAAAATCCTTAGAAATTTGAATATTTTTACAAAAATATTGCCAAACATTTTATAGTTGCCATATGAAGGATTAGTAAGATTCGCCAAGGTTTCTACATTTTAAAATAAATTTTCATCCTTAAAATCATCCCTGATCTGTGTCTTATTTCTTCTCATTTTGAAGGTTAAAAACCAAGAATTAAAAAGTTTATTTCACTATAGATTACTTTATTAATATTTAAAAAATTATCTTAAAAAACTTTTATTTTCTATGGGATGTGTCTTACTTTCTTGTTCTATTTCATGATGTTGATAAGGATTATCGTAAATTTCAAATATATTTTCTTGTTGAGATATAGGTTAGGTTTAATATTTTTTTTTATGAAAATTCAAAAGTATATATAATTTTGAAATAAAGATTTTTTTTTTTAGTTGGTTAAGGGTTTGTCTTTTTTAGATGTAAGGGAAATATGTTAACTACCCAAGAATTAGAGGTATTTAAAATGAGTGGAATTCCACTTCCACTAGCAGATCATTTAGGTACCCTAGTTTTCTTTGGATAAAATTGATAAGTCAATTTACATTTATAAGTAACTAGTGTTGGATTTGGGATTCAAATATCTGGGCTTTTTTATCAAAGTTGGGGCTCAAGGATTGGAGGATTGGAGTTGGCTATTAAAAAAGTTTGAAAAGATAATTAATAACTGGTGTTATCGTTGGTTGTCATTGGGAGGTTGTTTAACTCTTCTCAAAGCGGTTTTAACTAGTCAGTCGGTATATTGGCTCTCCATGGCAGGGTACCTTTTTCGATTTTGAACTTGCTGAGAAGAATGATGTACAATTTCTTGTGGAAATGTGATAGTACTTCTCATCATTTTCATTTGTGTAACTGGGAGAAGATATTCGTTCCAAAAAATATGGGGGGTTAGGGCATTCTCAATATCTTCGACTTTAGCAAAGCATTAGCAGCTAATACCCTTTGGAGGGTACTCTTGGGAAAAGGTATTTGGCATAAGATATTAATGGATAAATATATTGGAAACAGAAATGTTTCTATGTGGCTAAGATCTAATTCCTTTATACAAAATGGAGTTTCAAAAATTTGGAGTGGATTATTGAAAGTGACTTATCTCATTTTACACGGTATAAGCTGGAACCTGGGATCAGGAGAGCTAGTGGCTTTGGGAAAGGATCGTATTTTGGGGATGGGGAAAAATTCATTTTTATCCACTCCATTACAGGCATCTTTCAAAAAAATTAAATATGGTGACACTGGCTCAAGCATAGAATCCGACAACAACAACAGATCTTTCAGATTATTGGGTGAAGAGTAATGTTCTGGGATTGGACGCAAAATTGGCATTAGAATGGGATTCATATAGGAAAAACCTTATTGATGCCGAGGTGATCCTACAGGAAGGTGTAGACCAAATTATGTGGACAGGCGGGGCCAGTCCTGGTAATCCATCGACAAGGAATTTCTATCTAAATATTATTTCATCGAAATGCTTAAACAATGTGGAGAGATGGAGATTATCAATTTGGAAGTGGAACATTCAGTTAAAAATAAAGTTGTTTATTTGGTTAGTAATTGAAGAAAAAATGCTAATCCGGAATATGCTGCAGAGGAAAGGATGGGAGGGCCCGGGACGTTGTCCACTGTGTAAATCGGATTTGGAAACTCCATTACATATTTTCAAACTTTTCCCTTTCACTCTAACTATTTGGAATTTTTTAAAACGGATCTTATTCCTTGATGGCGATTGGACAAGAAATTCCCTCTTGGAATGTATGAAAAATTGGTATATGAATAAGAAGGTACCTACAGTGATTACAGTATATGTTATCTAGTTTATTTGGCTTGAATGCAATCGAGCAATCTTTGAAGAAGATTCCCCCTCAGTGCACTTGATTATCTACAAGATCCTGCCACGTATTACTTATCCCAGCAGTAAGGTAAAGTCTCAAACTCCAAAGTCTATTTGGATACATCAAAGTTAGAATTCAGCCCTTACCTGGTTCGATGGAGCAGCTGCAATAGATGGGGATAGGAGTGGGGCAGGAGGAATCATAAAAACCTGGGATTCAACGGTGTATAAATGGACATTCTTCTGTGGTAAAGGTACAAATATGAGGGCGGAGCTCTTGGGAGCTTGGGTTACCTTAATGTTAGCAAATCATTTGAAAATTCCATCTCTCCATGTTATGGGCAACTCAAAAGTTGTTATAGATTGGCTCAATGACAAGGGTAGACTGATGGTGATCTCCATAGAAGGATGGAAGAAAAGAACAAAAACACTTATTCAGAAATTCCAATCTATTGTCTTTCAGCATATTTTTAGAGTTTTTAATTATGATGCAGACTTTCTTTCTAAGCAGGCTATGATCAAACCTGAAGGACTGGTTACTTATTATAAATGGACAAATGGAGAAGAAGGCTCATGAAGACAGTTAAAGATTCATTGATGAATCTGCTTTAGAGAAGCAGATATGAAAAGATGAATCTGTTTCTCCAGGCTTTTTTGTTTATACACGGTTATTATATCTCGGTATTTCAGTTTCTGTGGCAGTTGTATTGGAACTCATTTTGGCTATTACTTTTTTGTAAAGTTTTTGAACTGTGCGGAATGTCAGTATATATCTTTTTCTAGAAGTAATTGAGGATTTAGAGAATCCTGTAAATGTACTGAAAGATGAAAAAACTATATGTCTAATATAATTTGAGCAAATTTTTTCCCTGGAAAAAAAAGTAACAAGTAATAATAGTTGTTCGCATTGTCCATTATGAGTTATGATAAGTTATGTCACTTTCCAAAAAAATGTATGAATTTGTACCATATAATAGAAATTCTATAAAAATATTATGCTTAGACATTTAAAAATAATAATGAAATCAATTATTTATTTTTTAAAATATTTAATTAAAAACAAAAGTATACAATAATTGTATTACAATTACAATTATTAATATTTGTTTAATATATTAATATAGATATGTGACAATAAAATTGAAAGTTGAATATATAAGATGAGTGTGTAAGTTTTCACAGTTAGTTATAATGTTGCTTAACAAATTATATTTCTTAAACTTTTTTTTCTTTAACCTTTTTTTTAATTTCAATTTTAAAGTTAGCATTAAATAGCTCTAATTTCCAAGGACTCTTTCATTGTTTTAATCATTTTTAACCCTATAATATTCACCCAATCACCCTTTTTTATTATTATTGTAGCTTTAATTTTCCCTAACGATGGGTGGTTTCAAAAGTTTACATATAGTTTATCTCCATAAAACTCAAGCAACAATATAGAAGATGAAAAAAAATGTAAATTTTACAATTTTAATAAAGAAAGAAAATATTTTATTTTAAAGACCCTTAAATATGACAAAAGGGTTGAAGATGAAACACACTTTCTTCGGCATGACCTTTTAAATGAACAAAACTATGATGATCTTGAAACACTTCTCCTAATGCTTTTTTAGCATAGACCTTTTAAATGAACAAAACTATGATGATCTTAGAACACTTCTCTTAATGCTTTTTTAGCATAAAAATAAAATTCTAAATAATTTCATGTAATCCCTTACCTTCCTAAGGTCCTATAGAAAAATTGAATCTCAATGAACATTAATCATCATCATATCTCTTTTTGAAAACATATATATTACTATTATTGATATTTATAATATATTAACTTTAAAAAATAAAAATAATTTATAATTTTACAAACTATAAAAATTTAAAAATAATATAGAAATCTAACAAAAAAAATTCTTTATTAAAATCTGATGAATCAATATTGATGCAATAAACAATAAAATCATCATATTAAAATAATAAAATAAATTTGTTTGTTAGAAATGTGTTTCTAGAATTCTAGTCACAAATCCTTAACATGGCTGGATTTTTGGATGTATCCTCCCAACTAAATTTACAATAAAAATATTAAACACCCATGACATAGCCAAAAAAAAAATGATATCTTAATCAATGAAGCTAACAAAAATTTACAATAAATAAATATTTAACAATATACCTATTTTCATGTTTTAAGCTTCTCGTTATAATTACAAATTTTTAGTGAATGTTAATCATCATCATCATATAAATTCGTAAATCTCCATACTCATTACAATTTTAATAATTAAAAAACATAAATATAATAAATCATTAAAAACTCCTACTAAATTATATAAAAATTTACCAAAAATTATAAATTATAAAAATAGCTCACCAAAAATTGAAAACCCTTTACTATAGTCATGTAACTACCCACATCACTTCAACTCACTAAAAACACAACCCGCATATTAAACACTTGCGTGGGGTGGCATTTTCATATGTACACCCAGTAAGATTGTGTGTGCCCCACTTGTTCAACGTGAGGAAGGGTGAGCGGCACGTTTAACATTTAACTAATTAGTAATATTATTGGAAGGGAATTATTAAGGGTATAATATTATTCGTAACGAAATTTAAGAAATAATTACAAACACGCCGGACCGGTCAAAGGTTTTGTTTTATTTCACCTATTGACGACTATAACACCTGTTATTTAGCATAATGTGATTAGAGTGGGTGGAAACATCGAAGTGAGTAGAGTAGGTGGAAACGTCCAAGCGAAGTAATTTGATATCTATTAAAAATAAAAATAATAATATCATTAATTTTTTTAATATAGTTTTATGATGATTATTAATGTTGTTTATTAAAATTAATTTAGATTTATTTGAGAAATTAATTAATTTATCTTAAAATTTTATTTTTGCTAGTTTGTTTCTGATATGTGGGATTATGTGAGATTAGTTTGTGGTTGAGAAACCGTGAAACCACGACTCAAGGGTATCTAAGTCGTCAAAATCACTCGGGGATCGCACCTGGGCTAAGCCACACCAATTCTTAACATGGCTGGATTTTTTGTCCCCGTAGGTTTCGAACCGATGACTTAATATCATGGAGTACCTTAACAACACACCTTGTCACCCATTGTCCTACACCTCGGGTACAAATTTTATTTTTATATTAAAATGATTGAGAAAAGTTATTTTAACTTTTTATAATTTTCATAAGTTAATAATTTATGAAGGTAAGTATTATTAGGAATATTTTGAAATTGAAGTTTAATATGGATATATGTAAGACATTTTAAAAGAGAGTATTTTTCATCCTCCACCTTCGTAGTATCATAAATAAAGATGACTCTTCAATTATGTGGTTTTTTAGAAATTGTCCAATATTTGTTTTATTATGGAGCCCGTGAAAGTTTGTTCTTATTTAGCAAAATTGATTTTCCTCTATACGCTAGCTAAAACATAAAGATATTTTTTATCTTTTAAATTGAGGTTAATAACTTCTTTATAGTATTTCAATTTTTCTCTTTTCCTCAATTTCTTTATAGCATCATAATTTCTCCTTAAATTTAACATCTTTATGAAATCCCCTCTTAAGTCGTAGGTGCATTTGAGTGGAGTTTAAAGCAATCTTAGAAAGTCTCGTGTCTTTCATGTTAATTGTCTTATGATTGTACATTAGGCATCTAGTCGCAACCATACTCTCAACAGGGAAAGACCAGCTTTTATGAAAAAGATAAAATAGGGCAGATTGCTTTTAATTTTAAAGTTATAAATTATAAATTACTTTTGGATTTGTTCAATATTCCTCCATGATCATTATGTGAAAGATTCTTGAAAAGTTATACAAATACAACTTTCAAGTGTCAAATTTGTGCAAAGACAAGCTACTTTAAGTATGTTTGTTCAAAGGACAAAGTCTCGAACTGTAAAAATAAAGTCTCGAACTGTAAAAATAGAAAAATAATAAACTAGCGATTAAAAATACTTAAGAGTCAAAATCCTAAAGCACTTCTCCACAAAAATAGGATGTAAAGATATCAACATTTCTTGCATTGACAAAGTTCCTTGTCCCACCTTTTGATAGATGTGATTTGAATAAGGATTTAGTCTTGACAAAGGTGTTTCCCTTCCTTCATTATTTATTCTGTCAAAAAAATCGAGGAATGAAGAGGCCTACATAGATTGAATAATTCAAATTAAGAAAGGGAATTGCTTCCTTCTACCAAGTCACATGAAGCAAGGAAATTAGTAATGCTAATCTTACATCAATTTCAACTCAATTTATCACGTAAACAAAAATTTGTCATATAAACAAAAATTAGAAAAAAAAAAAATAGAGAAAAAGGAAATCCTATCAACATACTAGGAGATTGAACATAAAAAGAACATTTATCTCTAGAAAATGTGAAATAGCCATGTCGATAGATGACTACTAGTGTGAAAAATATGTAATTAATATTTTAGACTTGGAGAAAGGATTCAAAGTTGAATATCCCTCTTCTCTACACAGGAATCAAATGTTGAATATTTAACTTTTTTAATGAATAATTGGATTGTAAATTTCTCCATTAACAAACAATGGAGATGTTTGTAAAATTAGTGATCCTCTTACTAACATAATGGTTAACTATGAAACATAATGGTTGATTATGAATACATTCTCAACTTCTCATTCCTTCTAAATTCTTACTTTTTTTTCCACAGAAAATTTCACATTATATTTATATTGAAATCTAATGTGTTCACATCTCGGTCATTTACATAAGAAGTTCCTTTGGATTTCATGGACTGTTCCCATCAAAAACTACAATGAGAGTTCTATATCCCCTACAATAACTATGTCATCTCCTATGTGTACCAAAATTACATTGACATGTAGAAAGCAACATATTACCCGATTATACTACTACCCAAAAAGTCACCCCAAAAAAAACATTTTATAAACTCTCGGAGCATCCCCTGTAGACTTCTAATATAGATTTAAAAACATATTCGGGCCCTCATGGACCCTTCCCATAGATAGTAAGCAATGATCCCAGGTTGCTTTTGAAGAGCATGTTTTGATCAACTGTCGGCCTCTTGATTTTCTTCTTTGAAAACATGTGCAAAGGATATAGTCCTGAAGAGCTTGATGAGATCAGATATCTTATCCGTCCAACAGTCTAAAGTGACAACCTGTAATGTGCTTTTTCTCTTTAGCCAATCAATGACTATTTTTTAGTCTCCAAGGACAAGTATATATGTGATTGAAAGTCAACATGCCAAGGTTAGTAAAGCCCATACCCCCATAAGCTCAGCCCTTGTATTTGTTCCATGACCACAATTTAAGGTCCATTTATAAGTTGAAAGTTCACTGATCTTTATCACCCCACTTGCCCCACTTTGATCACCATTTTGTTGTGTTGCCCCATCAAACCACCCAATAAGTTTTTGTTCAGGTATAGCAACGACAAAATCTCTCGTGATTTGTTATTTTACCTTTTTTCTAGAACCACCCACCGCTCCTAAAGATTTGTACACCACCTTCTAAATGGAAGCATTCCATGACTCAAAGATGGTGTAGTTTCTTTCTATCCATATGTACCAATAAATAAAGGCTGGCAAGGTAGGATAAGATAGATTCTGAGAATTCCAGTTTTCAAAGCACTCAGCAACTGATGACCCATTCCACCCTGAAGAGAGAGATTGATCATTTTTAATTCTATCCCAGACTATATTAGTGAATGGGAAATTTACAAACAGATGATTTGCAGTCTCCTAGTTGATTTTACAAAGGTGGAAAAAACATGGCCCTATATGTCCTTTGATTTGTAAGTTTTCCCATGTGAGAATTTCATTTTCTACAACCGACCAGACAAAGAGTTTAATTTTTTGTTGACAATCCCATAACCACATTTTTTTCATCCAACCTCCAATTGTTTTATTCCATAGTTTTGTAGCTATGGCATTATAAATGTTTTTAACTGTAAGCTAGCCAGAATTGTCACCACCCATCCACTTTAACTCATCTGGTCTATCTAAAATTTGTACCCCTGAACCAATCAAGGCTCTTATGAACTTCTCCCATTCTAAAGCTAAGTCACCAGCTAGGCCCAAATCGTCATTATCTAACCAAATCGAGGAGATCATGCCAGAGTGAAGATCTCGACTAGCCTAATAAAGGTAATATACATTTTTTTGATTGAGTGATACTACTAGATCTTTAGACAAAGCAAAATCTTTTCCCATTCCCAGAATCAAATCCTTCACAGATCTCGGACTCTAGGCTAACCAGTGTAAAACAAGATGTAAAGATTTAAGGAGATTTCTCCAAGTCTGGGATCCCTGTGTCGTTGTATTCGTAGCCGATCTCAGCCACCTCGTCATTGTTGCATGTGGGAGGTACTAATCCTTTATGACCCAATGCCAAATGCCATTCTTAACTAGGACCCTCCACAACATGTTTGCCGTCAAAACCCTGTAGAATCTTAAGATGTTTCTCAGTCCCCATCCACCGAAATTTTTTGGCCTCGCTAAAGTCTCCCATCTACAAAAGTGATAGCTTTGCTTTTGCTTTCATCTTGACCATAAGAAAGAGAAAACCAATTGGTGGATCCGATTAAGGACTGATGACGGAATATGAGCCATTACCATCCAATAGACTAGATGGATCTCTAGAACTTCTTTTATAAGCACGTAGCGACCTCCAAGGGATAGCCAATGATTGCACCAATGATTTATTCTCTTCTCAAATGTTGAAATGAGCCAATGCCAATCCTCCACCCTGTAGACGTTAGGTTTTAAGAAGTAACCCAAATATCTGAACCCTTCTGATAGATCATTAAAGTTGTAATGGAAAAATTATTTTAAGTATTCTAGTGTGTCTTGTTGAACTCCAAAGTGGAGAAATGTGGATTTTTGTACATTAATCATTAGACTCGATGCACCAAAAAAAACATCTAGAATTCTATTAATATCCTGCCACTCTTCTATCGATGCTTTTGTCATAATGAGAACATCATCCACAAATAGAAGGTGCAAGATCTTTATTAATATTGAAACCTTTATCCCGGTCAGTTTTCCATCAGCCTCGCCTTTTTTAAGAGAAAGGCTAAGGCCTTCCATCACAAGAATGAACAGAAGGGGAAACGATGGGAAACCTTGTCTTAATCCTCTACCACTCTGGAAGAACTTTGTCGACTCTCCATTGATCAGGATGGCATAGGCTGCAGGGGAAACACTGCCTATGATCCAATTTGTAGTAGGAAGAGCAAAACCACATTGGAGAAGTGTTAAATGGAGAAAATCCCAATTTATATAATCGTATGCCTTCTTTAAATCTAGCTTCAGAATGATGGCTTGCATTTTTTTTACCCTAATACTGTGCAGACACTCCTGGGAAGTGCCAATTGCATCTAAAATTTGTCTCCCTTTTAGAAAGCCCAGTTGTTCCTCAGATAAGGAATGGGAAAGGATAGGTTTGATCCTTCTGGCGACAATTTTTGCAATGATTTTGTAACATAGATTACACAAAGAAATTGGGTGGAAATTGCCAAAGGAGTTGGGACAGTTGACTTTTGGTATTAGTGCTATAAAAGTCGAATTTATCGATCTGATGACCTCACCACCAAGCTTTGTTTCCTCCACAGCATCTAGTAGGTCCTTCCCAACCAACTTCAAAAAGTGTAAACAGAATTCAACGGTCCACCCGTCTGGCCCTAGACTTTTGTCCCTAGAAAAACCTTTTAGGACCTCTAGTACTTCCTCATTGGAGCATGGACTTTCAAGAGTAACAACTTCTTCCTCTGTAACTATCCTTGGAAAAAGTCTTACAATAGTTATCTGCTCGTCTATAGTATTATTTCATGTATCCTGAAATAAAGAGCTGAAGAATCTAGTTGTTTATTCCTTTAAGGCCTCCTGGCCTGTGTGTACTAGACCGATTGTATCCTTTATCTCCCAGATATATTTTTTGTTTCTTCTGTGACTAGCAAAGCGATGGAAAAATTTTGTATTCTTATCGCCTCTTTGAATACAAATAGCCCTACTTTTTTGTCGTCATCGATATTCTTCAGCTAGTAGATGTTTATTATGCTCAGCCTCTAGAAATTTCAATCGGTGATCAATAACAAAACTAAACACTCCCTGTGACTTCTGCTTGTAGAGTAAAGCTAGTTCCTCTTCAAGCTTTTCCAATGCTAACKGTTCATGTATTCTTTTTTATTTTGACCRAGACTTTACTCAAATCTTGAGTTGTTTCARCTTCCCAACTAATCTCCTCTAAGCTCCCTCTTCCAATTGGAACTGGTGAGCATTCCACACTTCCTGAACCAAAGTTTCAAACGTATCTTCTCGCAACTAGGCTGGGTTAAGTTTGAAGGGATGAGCAACACTTGAAAAACTAAGACCCAATTGTAGAATGACTGGAGCATGATCTGATATATAAGGGTATTCCACCCAAGTCCTATATCTCACCGACGACTGGATAAGGTCCTCTAAGACATAAATTATATCTAGTATCTTTAAGATTTCATCCTCTCTAATTATGCCATTTCGCCACATAGGTATCACCTCCACAGGCGGGATATCTATAAGATGATTTTTTTTTTAAATTCTTCAAAACATGTCGCCAATGGATCTAACAAGGGTGTCGTACCCCATACCTCCTCTGAGATTGTAGTGAAATTCATATCCCCATCTACAATCAAATCACCATGTGCTAACAGGCCCCTACCATCCACCTTTTCCCAGAATTGCTTGTGATCTGTACATGGGCCATATACATTTAAGAAAGAGATCCTTATTTTATTAGATAAACATGTACCTGATAATAAAATACCACCACAGCTTAGGAATGGAAATAAGTAAAAAAAAATTGGGTCCCAAGACACCAGAAGTCCACCTAACTTCCCTACAAAACTAACTGCACAAATCATTCAGTCAGTTCAGATAGAGAACACGAAGTGTCTAGCCTTATTCTCAGCCACCAAAGTCTCTTGAAGAAAGATAATGTCAAGAGATGTTTTTGTAAGAAGTCTACACAGGGAGGCCGCTTTAAGGGGTCCTCCTACCCCTCTTATATTCAAAGAAAGGAGGATCATGACTTGGCCCTTGCAAGGGATTTCATTCCTCTAAGCGCCCCCTGTTCAATGTTTTTTGAAAACTGATGTGCATAAAAGGTGAGAATTGTCCCCTCCTTCTTACGGGCACTCCTAGTTTTAATAGGAGAGACCTCAAAACCCAAGCCCCATGAACAAGCTAAGTCTTTCCCAAAATCCTGCCCTACACAGGTGGATGCCCCGATTGCTCCACTAGTCTTGGCTTTGTTTATTACTTTCTTCCCCATAAAGGTCGGTATGGATATGGGGCTAGAAGCCTCTCTGTATGAAGGAACCAGTGAAGTAATCAAACTATCCAGCGTCTGGTCACTATAATATGGTTCTCTGTACCCCGAGGCAGTTCTAGAATCTTCCACAGTTGTAATAGAGGGTTGTTCAACTGTCATAATCTCATGGGTAGTTACAGGCAAGGGTGTAGGGTCAGTCCTAACTTCTACATGATCTGAACCCACTGGAACAGTCTCAGAAGACGTCCCCAAATTGGCCACATGTGAGGAAATCAAATCCGACAAGAAAGTACTATCTAAATGGTCTCGTTCCCATATAGATAAAGAAAAATAAAGTGAAGGGCAGTGAAGTTTAAGCTTACTGACAAATGTGGTGTTTGGAAGTTCAGGACTTTCCTTTTCCCTCACCGTAGTAAAAACCCTCGTCTTCTAAGAGTCCACACAAGTAGAGTAGAAGTCCTTTGTCAAATCCTCCATAGAGTCCTCAGAATCCGATACCCCATAAAAATTTTGGCAGTCCTTTCGCAAGTGTTTGGTTCGCCTACAGAGAGTACACCGAAAGGGTGTTCTTAGGTAGTCCAATCTCTAGACGATAATGTGGCCACACCAATCTATTTTGAGTGACTCAAACGATCTTGCATGGATATCCACCTCAACCAGAACCTTTGCCATTCTTTTATCCTGTGACTGTAGAGCAGTTTCATCAACCTTGATGAACTGACCCAACTCATTTCCTATCACCTCCAGCGCTTTGACATTCCACAATTGGGGAGGAAGACCCGAAAGGAGTACCTAAAGGTGGCAGAAGCTGGAATATTCAGTTGTCGATTCGAAGTGGATGCGCCACCTCTTCAGCATCAAACTCCCACCCTCAAAGTCCCACAATCTACCTAAGATAAACCATGTGTCCTTGGGATTTTTAAAAACAAAACCAAACCAACCTCTCGACAGGGTCAATAACTCAGGCGAGTACCCTAAAAGTGGTTCCCAAGAGGGCTTCATCCAACCTGTGAGTGGCATGTTACACTGTGACCGGTAAGAAAATCTCCCCACGAGTGCACAGAGAGAGAGGTTACAAGATTCTTCAAGACCCACGTCCACTCCCATTACCATCCGACGCTTTGAATTTTTAGGCTTCCACACTCAAGCAAAGCGTCTATGAAAACCTCGCTTACACTGAGTAAGACCCCCCTATAAAGCTTATGTCTGCATGCCAGTGAGAGTGGTTTTCACCTCATCCTTAATCCTACCTTCCTTTAGTCCAATTTCCTGTCCACTACACTCAAAGGATAAACCAGTTGGAACCTCACTAGATAGAAAAACTGTGTCCCATCCCTGCAAATGATCTAAAACATGACTACGTCGAAGGAAAAGCTTCGATCCAGAGTTTTTTGGAATAAGGATCTCCGTCGTGGTCATAGGTGGAGTAATAATGTGCTCATTAAGATGACACCCACTGTATTTACTCTTGCACAACTCGTCCACCGAGGAGAACATGCCCTCCCTCTCCCAAAGCTCCTCGTCAGTCGCACCCATGAGTGTGTTGAGATCACAATCCATTCAAAAGATTCCACTATCCTTTGTTCACCTGCCACCTTAGAGAAAGTGTCGAATCAAGGCAATAAAACAAGGCTTCAAGTTTAATGGTAGAGTTAATGCGAGGTAGAATAATAAACGAAGGATTTAAGGTGACACTAGTCAAATCAGGGCCATCCTTCCAGATAAACAGTGTCAAAAAACTGTTAAAATTAGTTGGAGGCTCCCAAGAAGACTCCAAAGACAATAAGAAACTGAGACTACACTGACACACTAAAAAGAAGGAATAGAATCATTTGTGTGTTAGCCATGGTTCTGAAGTCCATTGTCCGCCAAAATGGGGAAACGACCGCCATTTAAACCGCAAAGAAGATAGAATACCAAATGGAAATGTCAAAACTCAGAAATCCTAAAAAGGTAATCATTAAAACCTCTACTAAACCTCCATTAAAACCTGCAACCCTCAAACCACTGATTCCTCCACTATACCTCCATTAAAACCTGCAACCCTCAAACCACTGATTCCTCCACTATACCTCCATTAAGACTGCAACCCGCATGTATCCTTAAAAGTTTTAACCTCCACTAAACCTCCTAGAATTCATTAAACCTCCACTAAACCTCCATTAAACCTGCAAACTCCACACACGCATGTCTCATTTATGTATTCAAATCTTTCACATCCATAAAAGCTAAATAGCATAAAAACAAATAATGAAATGTCCTAAAACCTAAATTCTAAATTGCATAAAAACAAATAATGAAATGTCCTAAAGGTAAGTTTTATAACATAAAACTTACAACATTGTTAAAAGACCTCTAAATTCTTACTTACACCTATGCAATACACACGCATACATGATGCCATTTTGAATGTGCCAAGTGCATTGAGACAAGGTACCATGTATAAGAGACGTGACACCACATATAGAAAGACATGATGCCACGTACATATTCATGTCATACACCTCTTTGTAAGGGATTTCCTCATATGGTGATCTCTCACGCCATAGAGAAAACCTTTATGTATCACTTCCATTATCCAACATACAAGTCAATGTTATGTACCACTACATCTTGCTATATTTATCCTTTCCCTTGCAATAACATCATCCTTCACTTTATACAAATATTATAAAAGTATCATATTATACCTTGCAAACATTTTCATCCTTCACTTTACATAACAAATATTATAAAAAGTATTATACCTTGCACACCTTCTCATCATACAAATATTATAAAAAGTATTATACCTTGCAAACCTTCTAACATGTATATTTTTGAAATACTCACCTTCACTTGTCTTATGTATTAGGCATTTTAAGTGAGGTTCTTGTTTATGTATTAGGCGAGGTTGATAGTACTTTGGGAGTTTACGGATTCTCTCATTTTTAGTTTTTTAATGAAAAATAATAATAACTATCAACCAAGATACGAATCTATATTAAAAAAAACTTAATGAAATTTGATTCCCAAACTTATATCAACTGAATCAAATTAACCTTTAAAACCCTCTCTCACAAACCATATATCATAATTTATAAATACATATGACTTTATCATATTACATATTTTTATAATGAGATTTCATCAAATATACATAGCGGAATCTCTTTTCATGGAGTTTAATATTCAACATATTTACATTTTGTGCTTATTTTTATTATTATATTCGAAAAAATACTATAAAATGCATTCGTTCGTTACGTTGAGACTAATATACAGCCTGAGTGGACCTAATGGTTAAGAACATGTGTTTTCTCTTAAGAGGTCACAAGTTCAAATCCAGAGGGGGGTAGGGTATGTATACCTCCGTAGATTTTACCAGTCAAATCGTTGGGCGGAGGGGGGTCCCTTGTCCCACAAACAAGGGGGTCTCATACACCAATTTGGTGTGGCTTAGCCGTGACCTTAAAAATAGGTTATTATTATTATTATTATTAAACCCCTTTAGAATTTAGTATAAAGTAATGGGACATTAAGACGATTGATGAAAAGTTTTAACGAAAGTATATAATTAATTTTCATCACAATTTACTAATTATTAAAATATTTATTAGTGTATTTATAACTATGTTGCACAAGTATCCAAATAAAAATGTATTCGTCGTTTTGATGTATTAAGTATTTGGAGAATCCTAGGAAACATCTCCAAATTGTTGGTGACTTTATTAGGGAATTGAGGAAGTGTTCGCCATCTTCAAGATGTTTTGGGTAGATTTTAGGGACGTTCCGTATAGATTTCAAGAATGTTTTGAGCAAATTTCAGGGATATTTAGGGCATACTTCAGGGATATTTAGAGCAGAATTTGGGGATATTACTTTAGTTTTGACAATGAACATTGATGATTAGACAATGTGATCATTTTTCGTATCCATTTTTTTTGTATTACACTGAATCTAAATCTTGTGTACAAGTTGCAGTTGACTTTATATGATGGATTTTTATTTGGGTTTCTTGTGATTTAATTATTATCTTTTCAATAATAACATTACAGCAAGCAAAGCCTCCATGTTAAAAAACCAGAAAATGCAATGTTTCAAAAGGTTGATCCTTGTGGTTATTGCTCTTGTTCTTCTCATTTTTGGGATCATCTGAAATTTCACATGTTGTTCATGGGTTTTCATGAGTCATTCAAGTCCAGTGTTTCCACCATCCCAACATCAATCATTGTAAAAACAATCAAATAGTAGTGACTTAGATTGGGTATTAAATGTTTGAATAAATTCATATTGAATCACCTTCTTAATTTGAAATATGAATCTAATCTCTTTACAAAACCAAAGTGTTTTGCAATGGTTTTCAACACAGTTGTAAAAATATGCAGAACCTATTAAGAAGGGAATGTCTTTTAAGTTTTAACATAATCATGATTAACAAGAAATACGAGGATGAAAAACTGCTATAGAGACAGTTCTTTGTCTCATAGACCTTATTGCAAATAGTAAGTAGTTACACTTAAGTTTCATAAACCTAAACTGCATTTTACTCATGTCTAGGGGCCAATAATGGAATTGTAAAGGTTGTGCATAATACTATATAGTATAGACTGATTTGCTCACAATCAACTATATAATATTATGCAAGCAAGTGATTCTTTTCAATCCAAAGACAATGGATGAGGCATGTGTATAAGCAAAGTATCTAGAAAACATAAGCCACCAAGGAGCATCATCTTAGACATGGATACCAAATTTCTCAATGCATTTTGGACTATATTGTGGGAGAGGATGGCACTAAGTTCAAGATTTCTACTACATTCCATCCATAGATAAATGGGCAGATAAAAGTAGTCAATATAACTTTGATGCAACTTTTGAGGGGTTACAATTAGAAGCAACCGAAGACCTGGGATGAAATTCAATCTATATACAACACTCTTATAACAGAGCAATTCACACTTCTATTGGTAAGTCACCTTTTGAAACTTGCTTTGGATATTTTCTACCTTCACCCTTAGATGTTGTATATGGACAACAAGGAGGATTGAGGGAGGACCTCACGGGAGATGCATTGAGATAAGAAAAGTTTGTTGAGAAGATTAGGAAAACCATTTGCAAGTACAAGAGATATCGAAGAAGTGACAGGAAAAATATAAGGCCAAACATGATCAACACAGAACCGAGAAGTCATTCAAAGTGGGAGACAGGGTTTGGTTACAAATGAAAAAGGAAAGACTATAGAGTCCTAGTAAAAGGATCAAGGCTCTATGGTATGGTGCTTTTGAGATATTGGAGAAGGTGGGAGATAACGCCTACAGACTTAGTCTACCCCCATACATGCACATTTACTCAGTAACGAATGCGGAGAATCTAAAACTCTATGAGCCTTCTATGTTGGATCAGGAGGAGGTGCAGGTCCTACCTACCATAGAGGACTTAGAACCATATGCTCAGACAGAGTTGGCAAAAGACACAATTTTGTATAAGCAGTATTAAACTACAAGACTGTTGACGCTTGAATCCATTAGGACCGAAACAAAAACCTCACGGGGATACAAATCCCTCTGCATTTTTATAGAGGTTGTACTCCTCTTTGTTTCAAGATTTTTTTGGAATTCTAGATTTTCAAAATAATATAGGACTTTGAGAAAGTCCGTTGTGATATTCAAAGAAATATAAATATTGCAGAAAAATATTTCTTTTTAAGAGAGTTCCTAAGAGATGACTAGGAACCTCACACATCACATATTTAAAAAAGATAAGTAAAATTTCCTCACATCCATCATAGTTAAATTAAAGATTTACGATCACACAAAATAAAAGAAAATGTTCTGCATGCATAAGAGAACTTTAATAGAGTAAACACATGTGGAGCTCAAATAAAGAAAATGATAGATCAATCTCAAATATTTTATACTCAAAACTCAGAGTTATAAAAGACCGTCAAAATTGATCCCAAAATAGTTGTCTTGGGATTTCTGAAAAATATAAAGGTTAGAAAGCTTTGAAATTTAAATGTGTTTGTCCTTAGGACTGGGATTGGGGCTCCTACAGACCATAAAGAAAATATAAACAAGAAGTAAGTTGTGGAAAGAAGATGGTGGGCGATGACATAGTAGAAAGACCTGGAAAGAAGACAGGAAGGAGTTATCAGATTTTAGTTAAACCTTTCTAGTCAAAGAAGCAGAGTAACTAGATGAAAAACTGATAAAGAAAGAAAGATGTGATCAACATAAGCTTACTATGATGGTCTCTCTCTCGTCCACTTGCTTGTTGTTTTCCTTTTATTTTCCTCATTTGACGGATATAGGAACTATCTTAACTGCTACTTCTTGGCCTTCTTTAGTTAATTTATCAATTTCCTTTTTAAACCAATCTTCAATGTAGTTTTTCATTGGTGCAACATTTGTTTCATGCATGATTTTGATATTGAATAATTCATCTTCCAAGTCTCTTAAGTCATGAGAAATGTCATGTATTGCCTCCTCAATATCTTGATTTTTCACAGAATAATCAACCAGCCAATTATCTATCTCTTCTTCATATATTCAATTATGCCATAAAATTCCTCAACTGATAACCCCTTTAATATCTCAACTTGTTTATCAAATTGTTGTTTTGTCATAAACATTGAATTGTGAATTAACTTAGGGTCTTGTACCTCATCAGTGCTTCCTGCCAGATCTATCTCTGTGAGTCTTTTAAACAATTATTCTCTTTTTACTATGGCTTCACTGCATGCTTTCACAATGTTATTCAAATTCTTGATCTTTTCTTTCCAACAAGCATTCAATTGTTTAATTCGACTTGGAAAAGGTAGGTCCTTTTCTCTTCTTTTCAATTCTGTCATGTTTGAGACTTTTATTCCAAATGGAAAGACAACGTCAACTTAGAAACCTTCTTCATTCTTTAAATCAGATTGCAGATACTCATGAAAAACATGTGCCCTTGAGCCGAAAGAAAAAATATTTGTTTATACCTCCCATGCTTCTGTTATGAGTGGCATTCTCTTTTTAATTTTTTTTTCTCTATATAAATTCGGATTGTTGTGAGTAAAATAGAAGATCCTTTTAACTTAATAGAGGGTGTAGTTGGTTTAACCATTGACAAAGGACTTGACAGGATTGGAAGAGGCATTAAGGCTTTTTCCAATTCTATGATCCTTTCTTTTAACTTAGCATTTTCAACTTCCAAACCATCATTAGAATCGTCAAGAGCATCCCCGGTTGCCCTGTGGATTTTGGAAATTTGGGACGGTCGCATGTCCTTTAGTTCGACCTCTGAGCGAGACTTTCCCTTTTTATTCTTCTGGTCACTTCTTTATACAATCAACTTTTTAGACTCTTAATAAAAAACAACACTTTGAAAAGTGAAGGATTATTCTTCACTAAAGGTTTCATTTGCAACGAATTCCAATAAAGAATTTTGTTGAGCCATATTTTCTAGATGTTCCATTGCGGGAAATATTTTCTCAATATCTACTTCTAGCTCCATGTCCTCCAAAGAAAATCTTTGGATGTCATTTTCTATAAGATTTTCCTCTTCCTCTTGCACTAAATTCTTCCTTTTCTTTCTCACAAGGAGCTTATGTGAACTCTCAATTTTCCCAAGGGGAGGATTCTTCTCTCCCCCTCCACTTGAACTATTGTTGACAACATTTTTAACTGGGTGGGCCATTGGAGAATTGCTCCTGGATGTGGTATTCTTGGGAGTAACAATTGGAGATTGAGCACTTCTTTCATTGGGACCTTTTCCCTTTTGCTTATAAAAATCATTACTACTGAGTAATGTTTCTAGGTCACCAACATCGTGTACATGAGTACTTTGGTTGTTACCTTCTTCTTCTTCGTTCAAGATATTCTGGATGAAATAATTACTCAATCCCACCGAAAACATATGTCCTACAAAGATTTTGTTCGGATCAAAGCCTTTTATCTTTTTAGTATACTTTAAATTCACATTGTTTAAATGATTTGCAAACTCGTCAGTTTTATTTATGTTTCTGAACATGAAGTCTCCAATTGATCCAGGTGGATATCAGTGGCCACCCACCTTTTCCAACTGGCTCAAAACAGTTTTCTGGCAATTTTGGCAATTTACTCTTTTTAGCAGGTTTTAACTTCCGGGGCCATTTTGAGGGCCTAAATGAAGGTTTTTTGAGATAGAGGTTCTCAATGATAGCCGAAGGCATGATTGAGCCCCCAAAATGAATCTCCT
>JZKD02S0611963.1:292158-315294 GCA_000966675.3 Picea glauca | reverse complement strand
TCTGTAAGCATATTTCAGTCATTTGTTATTAATGAAATGAAGTCTTATTTCCGCTGCATATCTGCGTTTATGTGTATTTCTGTATTTCATTGTGTTCCTACATAAATCCGGATCACCAATCTTCCATGGCAGGGGAATAAATTGTTTTTTCCTTTTTTCATGGAAAAAATGTAGCCAAAAGTTATATTGTTTTTCCACCTCTGTAATAAATAGTTTTTCAGATACATGATACGGGAAAAAAGAAGGATTTTCTTTCAAGCAAAATATCCTTATGACAATGTGATTCTCCATTTGTTCTATTGTTCCTTTTTTCTCTAAGAATTTGTTAGTTTGGTAAGATATCCTTGTAGTATTTTCACCCAACAACAACCTTTTGAAGAATGAAACAAAATCATTATAAACTTCATAGAAATACATAGGGTTCTTATGTCTCCATAGTGCCTGATACCAAAAGGTAACTTGATCTATTTCACGATTCAGCCTCTTTCTTATAGTTAAGTTTGGGAATTGACAACAATACATAATAACAAATATCAGATAAGAAGCCATAAATATTTTTTTGTCATTTTTATAGTGTGATAACTGGGATGAGATTTCAATAGAAATCATTTTTCCCTAATCAAAGATGTCTTGTTCTTGCACTGTAAAATACAGAATATATAAAATCATGCGAGAGATAAAAGGAGTTCTTTCCTGACCTGTCAACCTGGTAAACAACCATGCAATTTCTCGATAGAGGTTTTTAAAATACTCAACCTGGCTTCTGGTTATTTCTTCTAGAATAGATGCAGGATTCTCCAAATATTCAGGCAGGAGGTCAAGCCCATTGTTATGTTTTTTCAACAAATATTTGTAGTCTTCTCCTTTGAAAGTAAACGTCGGCTCTGGTAGCTTCAACATCTTGCATAAAACTTGCGGTGAAAGGGAAATCAGAGAATGATCTTGGAGATGTATAATTCTTTGACTTGGCATGTACTTGTCCACACACCATGCAACAAGTTCTTTACAATAAAAAACCTCGGGAACACACCCAACATGAGTGATTCCAGATGCCCAAGTTACGTATTTCTGTGCAGGAGGAGAGGGATAATATGAATATGCTCTTGACCACTGGAAGTTCTAGTCTTCACGACCAAAGATATTTAAAGTATGACCACAAAATTGTTGTCTAGTTGATGCTTCCATAGGTTGACAGTAGTATTTCTTTAGCTCGATAATAACCTCAAATAAATCTTTTTAGAGAGATGATGATAATTTAATCCCTTGGAAAATGGAGATTTAATGCAATTTAATGAATAATTCCATGAGCCTTTTTCCATTAATGACGATCTTTTTGGAGCCTGCACAACAGTTGTTAGCATTAAACAACATTTAATGCATATTGGGAAAAGAAAGAGAATGGCGAGGACGAACGAGAGCGAGTTTGAATATGGAGATTTTCATGAACCTGCCAACTCGGGAACTCGCAAACCCGCGGTTATGGATGGTCCAAAATATGTTAAGTGTAGAAAGGAGGGCAGTCGGGCTTGCATGCAGAAGGAATAAAATAATTTTGGGCTCGACACCCATGACAAATATGATGGTCAAAATGTAGATCACGGAAATTGGGGTGCAAAGTGAAGATCAAAGAACTTGGAGGATGAGGGCTTGAACCCGCGAAATTGAAAAAAATGGCTAAGTGTAGCAGCAAACTTATGACATGGGAAAGTGGATGGAGATGAAGGTCTACAAACCCGCCGGTTACTGAAATATGACTAAGTGTGGTAACTAGAAAGGGAGAGAAGAAAGGATAAAAGAAACAGGGAAACAAGGGGAGGTGTAGAAGAGGGAAAATAAAGTGAAAAAAGAAGTTGGGAAGATAGAACATGGAAGGAAAACCCGAAAATAGGAAATGATCTCAACAAAGACATGGGAAACATGACCTTTGTTAGATTGGGTTGAAAGGACAACTTCAAGGCAAAGCAAAATGGTACTTCAAGGAGAAGGCATAGGAAAAATTTCCTCACCCCATTTAGTAAATATTTTGGAGACCAAAAGCCTCCCTAAATGGGGAGGTATGATCCAGATTGGATCATTGCATTATTTTTCATCTATCTCGATGCTTTCATAGTGGAAAAATTGGAGGAACAAACTTGTAGGGTCATTTTAACGACATGTCTCGATTTGGAAAATTGGGTTTGAAACCTTCTAGAACCATTTTGTGGCATCAAATGGCATTTTTTGGGGTAAAAACTTTCTCAACTTTATCTCAGACCCCTTGATGTTGATCTACACTCAGATACATTTCCAATGGTGCAAAAATCACATCAATAGGAGCTCATATGAAAAATTTATGCCTCTTGCAAGTTGACCTATCGTGTTGACCACCATGGTACGAGATGATGCCACATCAACCCTCGTTACCCACACATATGGGGCTAGCCACATGTGGACTTTCAAGAAGATTCTAAAAGTTCTAAAACCTTATCATGATTAAGGGTTGAGGAAGTCAAAACCATACCCCTAGATGGCTATCAGGCTATGTTAAATACCAGGCTATTAGGAGGAGAAGGGGTTCCATTATTTTGCATTGTATCTTGTTCCATAGCTGGAAAAAAAACATCTAAGAGTGGTATTTTGTGGGCATAACAAAGGAGGAGGAGTATTTTATAGCAATCATTCAAGCCACTGTGTCAAAAGGTAACTACATAGTGAGTTAACATTCATTTGTATGTGTATTTTATAATTAAAACAAATAGGGCGAAGCATAGGCCTCACCTTCTAGTTGGGTTTTCTCCCGTATGGGGTTTCTCGGGTCAAATCGTATATTCATTTATGTGGACGATGTGTATTTTGTGCCTATTCTTTTGTTTTTATATTTCAATTATTTATTAAATTCAAAGCCCAAGCTAGAGATAATAAATTTGGGGTCTAAGGAAATAAACCACATAAATCTAAGATTTCATAATATTATAAGATTTGTTGTGACGAACTATTCCACTGAACTATCCACAACAATTTACAAATCAAAACAACATTATCATTATATGATAACAACTTTTTACTTACTAAAATATATTATGAAAATTATAAAACTTTTCCAAAATATTTATAAATGATATATAAAATTAATCCTTCCTTTTAAAATACAGGGAAAACTGTAATATGACTATTTATATTTATTAGCCTTTCTATTTATTTAGTTAACATATTATTGAAAGGAAGTTTATATATATATATATATATAGTGATTGGTTGGCACGTACACAAGTGACACGAGGTCGTATTATTGGATTGTTGCCACTATAATATTCAGGTGTGCCCACGCTACCCCATACACGACGCACAAAGTAAGATAAGGTTTCAAACCTATAACTTCACATAACATAATACCTTAACAGTGCACTCCATCACCGAATACCATACACCCAAAGATAATACATATTTAACGATAATAAAATATAAATAAATTATTATTTATTAAAATTTCTTATCCACACTAAACTAAATTCTAACTTAAGCATTAAGTGTGATTATATATATCTTTAATAATCTAGCAATGACTCATGTGATTGTATACTTTTGATAAATGAAGATTTAAGTGTTGGTCTCTCTCTAAATTTTATTATCGGAAGATATTAGTTTCTGGTGAAAAAATCATTTAGGGTGAAAAAAATCAATTTTAGTACTTTATTATTTATATAAATAATAAAGTTAAAATTTATAATTTTTCATTAAATTAATTACAAATTTATTAATAAAACTTAATTTTATCATTAAAATAAATAAACACATAAAATCAAATCTATAACAATGTAATAATATTTTCATTAAGTATTTAATAGGTTAGTGTACATTTTTGTAATAATATTTTCATTAAGTATTTAACAGGTTTGTGTATATTTTTAGAAGCACATATTTTCATTAAGTATTTAACAGGTTTGTGTATATTTTTAGAAGCACATCAAGCCACTTCTCTTGTGAAAATACGTGACTATGGATTCCTTCTCTATTTCAATGTCTTTTCTTTATTTTACAATACAAATATTTCTCTATGTTAATCTCTTGCGTTTAACATGTAGGAAAATCATTAAAAATACACTTTATGTAACATTGACTATTAGTTTGGGATTTTTCTTAATCTCATGAAAGTCTGTTTTTTATATAGTCTTAGGGACTAGTAGTGTCGAGCTTCAATGTCCAATATAACTCTTCATTCATGCGAAATAGACTTTGTGTTGCTCCCACATGCAAGGCTTGCACAAAGCCACATTGTGAATGTTTAAATGTGCTATGTTGCATTGTACTTTATACGAAATGGTTTAGTGGGGCACTAAAACATGCATTATTTGGTTATGCAATTTTTTATTTTGATGCAATAGTTAATAACGATTATTATGAAAAGCTTTTTGTAGACTTTGTAAAAGTTTATTGAAGGTTTTTAACGTTACAAGATAGTTGAGCAAAATTTTAAAAAAAATAAAAAAAACATTTGTAAAAATTTATGTAAATGGTTATGGAGGTTTTTGTAGAGATTTTCATTGATAAGTATATACTTTTTGCAGAGTTTTTTTTTCGATGCACTAATATAAATTGAGCATCAATGCTCTCACCTAATTGGAGCACCCATGCTCCAAAATAGACACAAAACACATGCCAAATATATCAAATAATTAATAGTTTGATATTAAAAAAATATATATATATAGTATTGGTTAATATTTTTAGTCATTGTAAAAATTTGTTGTGTATGTACTAATTTTATGATTGTTTAACTTTATTGAGTAAATTTCATGAGTATGTGATTGATTTTATCACTTTAGGCCTAATTGGAACATCGGTGCTCCAAGCTCAAAGTAAAGCATTGGTGTTGAGCCAAGTCCAAAGTGGAGTGCACCAATGCACCTATATAAGCGAAGTGAAATACCACATAACTCAAAAAAGTCCCATGAACATGCAAATAGAGGGTGATCCGAAAGGGATCCAATTAGTATATTTAGATCCACTATGTACAATGGACAAGGACATAAGAATAAAAACACCATCGGAATGGTTCAAGTTGAACACATTGGTGTTTGAATGAGTACTTGAACACTAAGCCAAGTGCATAATTGCAAGATGAAGGTCAACAACCAAACCTTATGTAAATTCCATCTTTGTAGGTTTAGTGTCCAAGTATTAGCTAAGTCTTCACTACAAAGCCTTTTAAAGTCTTAGTTGAAGCCTATAAATTAAAGTCTATCAAGTGGGCTAAAGGCATAATGCAAAGCATTGGGAAAGTTGGATGGAAATGTTACCAAAGGAAAAATGAAGGTGAGTCTAGGGCATGGAGTCTTACCAAGTGAGGTGTTACGTCTACCTTTTGCCTAAAATAAAATGGACCAAGGAAATGACATGGTGAGGTGGGGGCATGAAGTACGGAAAATGGGGGAGTTACCTCCATCTTCTGTCCCAACTAAAAGGAAGCTAGGAATCACACCCAAATGCATAAAAAATATGGAGAAAAGATCGGGAGAATGGAAATGGGAATTATTTACCTCTTCCCAACACCAACACTTTATTGTGGATTAAATAGAGTGCCTAAGCCTCACACATATGTCCCATAAGCTCGTGCCTCATGGAAAACAAATTGAGCAAAAGATAGGACCTACAAACAAAGAAAAGATAACTATGTCAAGGAAAATTCTAGCATAAATGAAAGGAGTCAAAGATGGGAAAACTTACAACATAGGACCAACAATTCCAGTGAACACCTCAAATTCCACTTTGACAACTCTGTGTGGGAAAAATAGTTATATTCATCCATAACGCATTCTTGGTGTCCCTTGGCCTTCCCCAAGGAAACAAAATCAATAAGGGGAGGAAATAAATGGATGGACATGGAATGAAAAGGAGGAGGTAGATGTTAAGAGGAGGTTGGTTGATGCTAGAAGGGTTCTAGAACATGGTGAATCTATTACCAAAGGCACTGCTTCGAACACTGAAAGGATGAATAAGTCCAAAACACCAAAACTTGTCTATAATGGAAATACACTATCCTAGAGCCTAAAGTCACATTCACAACATTCCATTCTTAGAAGTATGTCTCCAAGCACCAATAAATGTTCAACTCGAAGAAGGGGAGGTAGAGATGGAGGAAGCAACAAAAGGGGGAAGGAAGAAGATGGATTGCTTGTTGCCATTGATGGAGCAAGCCATTATACTTGTCACATTGTTTTCCTCTATGAGTCAAATGTATTGATCTCCCATTCTATAACATATTTATAAACAGAGAGGAGAGACATAGTTTGGATTGGGAACTGGACTAGATTGAGAGGACAAAGACACCAAGGATGGGAGTTGTCCATGGCATGTGAAATTGTTTCAAAGTTCTTAACATTATGTATTTGTAACATAAGAGTAATAACACACAATAATTAATGGTTTGAGAGTGTGTGACTCATGAATGTATCTCTATTATCCGAAATAATAAATATTCACGCAAACAATTATAAGATAGGGTTTTTTCATTAGGTTAGCTCAAGATAAATCTCTATGTTTTCATTGTGTGATTATATTATGTTATTTGTAGCTTGAATTTATAGTCACTATTATTATTGGTATACTATTCTATATAAACACACAAATATTGTCCTTTTCTACATATAAATTAATTGATGCCCATGTTGGTGCCATAGGTTGAACGATTACAAATCATAGGGAGAAAAAATCCCTTTAAACAAACATTCTTAGCCATATAATAGAAAATATACAAGAGAAAAAAAAACACTAAAAAAAGAGAGGATAAAATACATAATACAAAGAATTGAAACAATGAAACAAACCTCCTCTTCCTCTTCCTCTTCTCTCATGTGAAATGTATAAATGAAACAAACCCTAGCCTTTCCCACCCTTTAAGCATTGTCTTGTAGCTTTTCCTACCTCTTTCATTAAATTAAAAAAAACATAAGTGATGGTGTGAAAAACACATTGGTGTTCCATGACCAACTCCAAGACCAAAGTTGCACCATGGAACCTAAAAAAAATAGAAATAGGGTTGTTTGATGCACTATGGTGCACCCAAACCAATTTAGAACGCCAATGCTCTAAGACAAAAATGGATAACTAATTTTGTAACCCATTTAGAGCATCGATACTCCATCCCAGTTGGAGAACTAGTGCTCCAACCAAGTGGGAGAATTAGTGCTCCATGTCCAAAGTGAAGCATTTATGTTCCAAGACCAAGGTGGAGCACATGCACACCTATATTAGTAGAGAGATGCATCATGCAAATTAGCGAGATCCAATGAACCTACAAATATAGAGAGTCGAAAACTCCTTTAAACATGCAACCATGTTATGCAAAAAGTCACCCCTTTCTTTGTCAATATCTTCTTTCATTGTTCATGCTTGTTACGATAAAGCCCTAAGAAAACCCACCAAAAAAATAAAAACTAGAAAAAATGTTTAAAAAAAAACTACAAACCATTAGTCATCAATCCATGTAACCTACAAAAAAAAATCATTAATGATGATGACAATGATGATTATTGCCCACTCAAACCAACTTTGGTCTATAATACCTTAAGAAAAATGGCAATTAATTGATTTGTTTTAATATTTTTTCTATCACTGAAACAAATGCAAGGAAATTTTATTGGTTCTCTTTGATTTTCATGAGTTAACAAGTGATGAAGATCATTAGTATAATTTAAAAATATTGTAGAATTGAGCCCTAATGTGTGCATAGGAAGAGAATTCTAAGAGAAAATGGTTTTCATCCCCTACTTTCTTAGTATCACAAAGATTACAAATTCTTTCTTCCAAAGGAGTTTAAGGTGTTGTACAATACCTAATTTCACTATGAAGGTCATAAGAGTTCATTCTTATTTTAGCAGTGTTAATTTTCTTCTTTAAGAAACATAATATAAAGTATGTCATTAAAAAGGCTTTTAAAACCCCAAAAATGTAGAGGATAAAATCCATATTGGTGAGATTGGTGAGAAATGAAACAAGCCTCTCTTTCTCTTCTTTAATGTGAAATGCACAAATGAAACAAACCTTCGGATTTCCACTTTTTAAGAATTGTTTTGTAGTTTTTGATACCTCTTTTATATATATATATATATATATATATATATATATATATATATAGTTTAGTGTGATGGCACTTTAGGCACACCATTGCGCTCAAACCAAAGTGACAGTAGGGTTATTCAATGCACTATATGCATTAAAACCAACATGGTGCACCAATGCTCCAAAGAAAAAGATGGAGCAATAGTCATCACACCCAATTGGAGCACTTGTGCTCTGGCCTAGTAGGAGTATTGATGTCTTTTTGGGTTTTCCTCCTTCAATGCACATAGGTCATGGAGCACCAACATAGATGAAAGTGAAGCACTAATGTGCCAAGACAAAACTAAAGCATCGATGTATTCTTGGGTTGTTATACGTTGATTTACATTAGTCATGGAGAATTAATGATCCAAGACCGAAGTGGAGCATTGATGCACCTAAACCAAATTGGAACCAAAGGTGTTTGATAATGTGGAACATCGGTGATCCAAGAATAAAATGGAGCACCAACGCTCTAACCTACTTCAAGTATGAGTGTTCCAAAGCCAAAAGTGGGACATCGATGTCTTGTTTCGATCTTTTCCCCCTCTAGTGTGCATTAGTCATGGTGCATTGATGCACCTATGTAAAATAGGTGCACCGAAGCCCAATTTTTGCAAAAACCTTCATTCACCACCTCTAGTGTCTATAAACTAACAACTTCAAAATCACCTGTATAAAAAAACTCCTCTAAAATTCTCATTTTCTAGTAGTGGTTGTATGGTTGCAAGTGTGGCGTTATAACTTGGGTTAGGTGGCACTTATTTCTTTTTATTACATTAATAATACTCTAACTTTCATTGTCCCTAATGAAATGCAAAGGTTTTCCATTCAACCACATTTGGGAAGGGAATAACCAATTTTTCTCTTCTTTTAACCTGTTGAAAGCATTGGACATAGTAGATTCAACTTGTACTGTGATAACTATAAAATTTGATATCTTGAGTTTATAATGTATACTTTACTTCTCCTTTATCTTGCCTTGTAGAGGGCATTTGAGTGCGTGTCATAAGAGTCATGTGCACATGATATTCATCATTATCTTATGTAACTAATTTATGAAAGATGCATCATTTTTTAGTATATTCATTTTGATGTTGTTGTTGTTGATGGTCGCAACATAGTCCTCTATTTTGAACATTTTGTTGTTATTCTTGTGTATGTTTATCATTAGCTTAAAGCCATCTTAACCCTAGATCTATCAGGTACCAATAGGGATCATATCCTTTGACGTATAGACCTTTTTGAAGGTGTAAAAACTTGAGGTTTGCCCCTCGAGAAATTGATCACTGTTTATGCTTGATAAATCTAAAACTAAGATAAATCTAAACTAATTTATAATATTTTTTACACTTTAACTTAACTTTATATTTTTATTATTATTTTATGACACATGTTACAAATCAATCTAACTATAAAATAAGTTCCTTAACACAATTATTACATTATAATTGATTTATTAAAAATTTGTTGTTAAGGATTTTTTTCTTAAATTTGTAAAAAAATCCTTTATCTAATATTTTCTATGATACTTCTCCTTAATCTTAAGAGAAAAACAATAAACATCTTAAAAATATTATTTATAAAACATTCTAGTTGAATATGTATTTAAGACATTAATCATATAATCGAATTATGGAACTCATTGTTTTCTATAATACTTCTCCTTAATCTTGAGAGAAAAACAATAAACATCCTCAAAAATATTATTTATAAAACATTCTAGCTAAATAATATGTATTTAAGACACTAATCATATAATCGAATTATGAAATTCATTGCTATCCTTATACGAAATAATCTTAATGTTATCACTTAAATCTTCATAAAACTCATTGATATAAACTTTGTACTAAATGATCTTTAATGTTACCACTTAATATATTGTATTAGCCTTCATAGTAATTAACGGAGAGAACCCATCTCACTGCGCATTCCATTCCCTGCATGAATTTGTTCCATATATTAATATGCTCTCATTTGCCTTTTTGTGAGACTCTCATCAATGTAATGTTATTAAACTGATCTTCAGCAAAAATAATATTTTTGTTAAACACTTAACAATATAATGTGATTGACCTAATCTTGAATGTCGTAAAAGCATTCTTTCTTAGTTGGTTAAGAAATTAACAATAATGTATATTTTGATATTTTATAATCATTTTCTTAAGTATTAAGATTGATTTACGTTCAAATTACATAATATCTATGTTAATTCAGATTTTGTATAGATTATGCCCACTAAATATGTTATTTTGAAAAGATTTAATTCAAATCAGTGTTTTAAAAATCAATGAATTTGGACTCAAACTTGGTTGAGTTGACCAAGCCCACTATCAAGGGTCCCAACTTGATCTACAAATTACACTAGGGATCAGTTTGGTATGGAACATGTCGATTTGATGTACAGACCAATCATTTCAGTACTAAACCAATCCAAAGCAATTGAGTCCACACCTACTCGCTTAGGTGGGTATTGATTTGGTACCCTACAAGCCTCAACGCACAATTGGAGGGAAAAAAAAGTACTTAAAAAATAATTATACCTAAAACCAAATGTGTAAGTCAGTTAGTGAAATTCTAGATTTAAGATGTTTGGTTGCAGAATATGGGTCCTGCAATTGTGCAATAAAGCCCAACACCTATGTATCATGCACCAAAAATATAGTAGAAAGGTTGGATTTGGACAAAATTCTAAAAATTGTAGGATGTTGACCCCAAAGAGGTTAGGAATGCAAGCCATTCCTAGAATAAGTCATTTGTCGTCAACCATAAAAGTAGATAGTTTGTTGTTTATGACTATGGAATTCACACATGTAAGAGTTTATTGCAACAAAGTTGGAGGTTGTCTTCTAATTAAAAATTTCAACAGCAAATCACTTGAAAACACTGGAACACAATAGTGATGAGTTTTATGATTGGTCATGTTGATCAATGATATGTCATAGGCTTTGTAGCATGTTGGTCTTTATACTTTAGAGGCCATTTAGAGGCTCACTGATTATGTATTTTGTTTTAGATATGTATTACATTCAGTGCCATTTTAATATATTCACCCTTACATGATATATACATGAACAAATTTTGCATATTTTGTCTCTAATGATTTGGAATCTTTAAAATATATTTTTCATTAAAATTTTAATGTTTTATGTATATTTTTGTAAATCAAATCATAAATTATAAATCGGTTGGATTCAAAACCGAGTCCAAGTTAACCCTCCATTAATTCCAAGTCCAAAGAGTTTTAAAATAATGAACTAAACCCTATAAATATAGTTAAGTGTAAACCTTGTAGAAGTTTGTGCAAACTAATCATATATCTCCTTGTGTTCCTTCTCTAAAGCATTTCTAAATTACTTTGAGCGGATTAACATCAATAAAGATGTTAGTGTTCTCCTCCACATCAAGCAAAATGTATACAGAGACTATGGAATTTTAGGCCAAATAAGTGTTGAGTTGATTCATATAATGCAAAATGTGTACAAAAATTAGACTATGATATTGTTGGTGAAAGTACATTTTGGATTAAGCTCTTTTTTTTTAATAGAAAATTCTCACCAATTATATTAATATATAAAAGATTTTCAGCTGCTGGAAAATCACTGAATTCAAAACAAAAAGCTCATACAATAAGACGATTACTGACAACCATCACCAGGTTAATAGAAACTGGTAACACAATACAAAAAGTTTCAACAAATAACCCTAAGAAATCCAAACTTTAAAATACTAAAAAAAACTGCTGGAAAATCAAGCCACCATCCTACTGACGCTAGAAAAGATTTAAAGATGAGATAGGACCTGCCGATCCCATCTCCCAAGCGTAATAAAAAAGTATGCCTTTTGGAGCCTGAAGCATTTTCTTGGATAGTTCATCAACTTCTATATTAAATTCCCGAAAGATGTGATGGAAGTGGATTCCCTGGAATGTTGAAGTCAGGATCTCGGTTCTTTTTTTTCCAGCCTTCATTGTCGACAACCTGTAGCTTCCCTTTGTGATTTAACCAATCTATCACGACCTTGGAATCCCCTAATATCTGAATCCTTTGAGTGTTCCACTGATTTGCAAGTAGCAGATTCGCCCAAACACCCGAAAGTTCAACTTTTGTATTGGTCCCTGTCCCGCAATTTAAAAACCACCTGTGCATTGTAGAATTAGGATGTTTAAAAACACCGCCAGCCCAACAAGCTTCACCTCCATTGACGGAAGCTCCATCAAAACATGCCATCGTGTATCCTTCCAAATGCGCTATTGAGCAGGAGTTTAATGTCTTTATTTTCTGGCTTGATAGTTGAAATTTTTGAGCTCCTGAAATCATTTTGACCACTGTCCCCATCGATGGATTTTTATCTTTAAATATTGCCTTATTCCTCTCTAGCGAAATATACCAGCAAATGTATGCCAACAACTTGTTTGAAACTGCTTTATCGTGTGACCATTCCTCAATGCTTTTTTGGATGCTCTTAAATGTACATTTTTTTTTATCATGCTCTTAAATACGTGAGGGTGAAAATGAACATGAGAGGAGTGGGGACAAACGATTAGAAGAATTTTATCTAAATTTTTTCATTTAAACAAATTATAATAACTAGTTATGATAAAAACGATGTTAAAAAAAATTAAACAATATTAAATAAATTTGATTAACCCAATAAGTCAATCAATTTTTTTTATGAGCAAAGCACATTCACTACTTTAGCTATACAGTTGCATTAGTATGTCAGCACGCGAGAAATTACAACTAGAAAGTGGAGATACTCCATGAGTCGCGTACGATCAAATCAATCTAACGATCCTAAAATTGTGTCACAGTTGAAGAGAGTACAAGTAAGGAATGCACTTTTCTCTCTATCAAACTGGTAATATAAGAATTTTGCCGTGAAAAAGACGGCACATTCGTTTTTAGTCTTGAAAAAGTGAATAATAACAATGAAAATGATGGAATTTAATATAAAAGTGAATAATTACGATGAAAATGATGAAATTAATATAAAAGTGACTAATAACAATGGAGAGTAGTGATAGAGCATGAAAAATGCATTTTATCGCAATAATGCCCTTCATATATTTAAAAATACTTTCCTTAAAAATTATAACTTCCATGCATGGAATATAATACAAGATTGGGAATAATAATTTCAATCTTGTTGATGTACCAATCTTAATACCATACACAATGCATCATAGATCCTTAGCTTCAACATACAGGAACCCTAAATTGTTGGGATTCTTTTCTTTATTTACTTTAAAAGGATAAGTACAGTATTGATTCTGGTGGAAATATGAATTTTTCCAGAAATGTGAACTGAATACGTAATGCAGTCACAGTGGAAAAGGATAAGATTAAAGACAAGGCATCCATTGAAGTTGGGTGGAATGACCAGCCTTAACCAAAACACTAGTACCCACTATCTGTCGGTGGTCTCGTCATCATTCTCAAAGATATGATAGTTTTGCTATTATTCTGATAGCTTGATCATGGTGATAACTATGATAATTTTGACAAAATCCACCAGTTATGATGGTGTTAGGGTTGTTTCCATAATTTAGATAATAAATTTGTTGGTGGTTTGCCATGAGTTGTCTTAAGGTAGTTTAGTTATGTGAATAATAACGTTTAACTTTATGAGATCCCTTGTTTGTGGGACAATAAACCCTCTCCACACACAGATTTGATGTGTGTTATGAAAATAATTATAACCTAAATTGAATTAATTAAATGCATAGATGGATCCCATCATTAAAAAAGCTGCAATTTTTTTTGATTCAGGTGTGAACTTGATCATGAAACTGTAACCATCCTGTGCTGTGTTGTTACAGTTTTATAATAATGTATGAACTAAAAAAAAATGGGGGATAATCCTGAGGTTGAAAAGCAAGAGCTATGTCCAAACACTGGTCAGCTGTAAGTGAACTAAGTGCTCTGCTCACTCTGCCAAAACAAAAATGTATAAAGTGACCACCCATGCAAGCAGCAGCCATGGATCTTTATTAAGCTATCTCAGTACGTAATGATTGCTTTTTTTTCACTCTGTAACTAACTGTAACTGACAGTGCTCGGTATCATTCACTCATGAAAAACATAGAATAGTGGTAGGTCCTCCCTTCTCTGACAGTGGCACTGCATACCTAAGTTCTTGTACTATTTCTCCATAAAAAGGAAAAGATATGGTAAATTAAGGTTGCAAAGGTTGCAATAGCAGGCCTTCTGGGTATAATGGACTTCCAATAGGATTTACTAAATAAATAGTAGAGATTATATGCCCACCCTGACACTGGCCACTGTTTTTTTGTTTCCAAGATGTTCCAAAAGCGCATCCCATGGAAGCTCTGTTATTTGATTTTTATTCTCACTTAAGCTCAAAACAAAACTAAAACTCCAATCTTGCACGACCCATATTTTCACTTTGACTGGGAAGGTCACATAAACCATTTGTAAATCAAACTACTAGCCTAGAAATCTTAAACAAAGAGCTTTCTTACTGTAACTTGGAAAGTCCACATCTGCTACTTGTAAATCAGACTACTACCGTAGGAATAGCTTTTTTACTGTAACTTGGAAAGTTCACATCTGCTACTTGTAAATCAGAATACTACCGTAGAATTCCTTTAAGAACAAAGAACTTTAGGTCCACAGCCACCACTTGTAAAACACACTACACACTATTTATGTAGAAATCCTTTTCAGAACAAAGAACTTTCTGATCTTCAGATAGGTTTAAGCCCAAAATGAAACTCCATAACATTCCAAGGTTATTAGACACCACCCACATTTTCAGCGTGCTTTTGGAAGGTTTACCAGAGACATTCTAAATCAACATTGCACAGTGTAAATAAAATTACCAGGGACCACCAACATCAGCAATTTGTAAATCAAATGACCAGCCTAAATATCCTGAACAAAGAGCTTTGTCACTGTAACTTGGAGGCTCCACATTAATCACTTGTAAAACGGACCCTGGCCTAAAACTCCTAATAAGAACGAAGACTATATTGATGAAAGTTGAGAAAATGTTTGAATAAGAAGAACTAGTTTAAGAACAGAGAGCTATCTTGATAAAAGTTGATATAGTCTGGCCAGTGTTTCCAAGTTGTTGGAGAGTGTTATACCCAGGGTAGTGCCTTGGTAGTCTGTGCAAGCTCTGTCATCGTATTTTAAAAAATATGTTTAGCTCTGCCCTTTGTTGTGCATCCACATTCATCCACATCAAAAGAAATCCTCCCGAACAGAAAGTTTTTTCACTGTAAAACAGACACCTGGCCTAAAAATCCTTTAAGAATGAAGAGCTATGTTGATAAAAGTTGAGAAAGAGCTAGTTTGAGAACAGAGAGCTATGTTGATAAAAGTTGAGAAAGAGCTAGTTAAAGAACGGAGAGATATGTTGATAAAATTTGATATACTCTGGACAGTGTTTCCATGTTGTTGGAGAGTGTTATAGTCTGGCCAGTGTTTGTTTACAAGTTGTTCGAGAGCGTTATAGTCTGGCCAGTGTTTCCAAGTTGGAGTTTGTGCAAGCTCTGTCATCTGATTTTTGTTTTAAATATTTTAAACTCTGCCCCTTATTAGTCATCCACATTAAAAAAGTTCACTTGGGAAGTGGAATCTAGGGGAGCGTTTCCAAGTTGTCGGAGAGTGTGCATTCAATGTCAACTTTGTTATCTGTTTTTTTAAGATTTTAAGCTCTGCTTTTATTAGGCATCCACATCAGAAAATCCTAAATAAACATTCACATGAATTTTCAATCAGGCTACTAGCCCAGAAATCCTTCAAGGACAGGGAGCTATGTTAATAAATAAGCTCATTACAATAGTGCAATGGCCTAGTTTCCTGCTGCCAAAACAATTCTATTTGATTTGATTATCATAATAAGATGCAACTGAAAATCTATAATCTTTATAACAATTGTTTACAAAGGAGCAAAATTGCCTTCGACAGCAAAAGGCAGCGAAAATTTTCATAATGCACTTCACTCTTCAGTCTAGCCTGACAGTTGTTTATAATGATTAATCTTTTATAAAGGTGCAAGATTTTTTTTGCCCATGTGTCAATTTTGGCACTCTTCCTGGACTGGTTTGTAATTGGTTGCAGAGAGTTGAGTTCGAAGGTATTAGAGACTTATAAATGGCTGAAAAGGCTGAATTTGAAGGTATTAGAGAATGAAACTTAAATTTAAGGGATTAGAGACAGTGGGGTGAGAACACACAAGGTTGACTAGATGTCAAGTGTAACTAGATATGAGCACCCATGTTTGGGATGGGATGCTTGCTTATTAGGTAGCCATATGGGATTCAGAGAAAGAAAATTCATATCTTCCCTACTGTTATTCATCCGTTTACTTTGACAAATGCTGCATAGAAATAATATAGCAAAGAAACAACTCTCCATGGGAACACATTTGATGAAAGCATTTCTTTAATCCCTTTATGTGTACAGTAGGATGAAAGACTGTAAAAAGAATCAAACAATGACAAATTTTCTTAATCCCTATCTCTACATGTAGCTCACAATTTCAACCACGGTTGAACCCTGTTGTGGAAGTCTTGCTCTTCTACTATCCCAGACCCAAATTTGCTTCCTAGCTTCCCAATCTTGGTCCCTAGCTTACTATCTGCTTCGTCTTCGCCGCTGCGAGACGAATGAGTGAGGCTATTGTACATAAACAGTCCGTGCCGCGCCATGGGGTGGTGATGGTCTGTCCACCATGATTGAAAGAAAGGAAAGCTGATTTTGCTATGAGCTTCAGCAGCATCAACATCAGCAGTAGCAGAAGCCATGTGAGAAAGACCCACTGCATCATTAGCTAACTTACAATTATAATCATCCTCAGCGTCAGCAGAAGCAGGCAAGTTGAGATCCAACAACTCTCCTCCAATTCCTTTGCCACCACTAGTCTGGGGCGGCAGGGGAGGCTCCTTGGTGTTACTGGAAATGGTGCTAGTAGTGTCCGAATTTCCACCCGGGGTGCCCCAGTGGCACCTCTTATGACCGCCCAAGGCTTGTCCAGTGGCAAAAACCTTGTGACAGATTGAACATTCGTGGACTTTCATGGAATTGCTCTTCTTATTAGGGATTCCTGTTGCTGTTGCTAAAGTCTCATCAGTTTCTTCTCTGCTCATTATTTCCTTGGGAGGAGTAGGCTTGTGGAAACTGTTGGGCAATTTATGGCCTGACCTGATCATGAGATCCTCATCAGTAATCTCCTCTTCCACCAAGCTCTCATTCTCCTCAAGCCTGGGAGAGCATCCCTTGGCTTTCTTGTGGCTAGCCCTGTGGCCTCCCAGAGCTTGGTACGAATGAAAAACCTTGTTACATGTACTGCACTCATACATAATTTTCTTACCTTCATCATTCTCATCCTCAGCCCTCTTAATCCTCCTCTTCTTGATAATCTTGAAAGCATCCAACCGGCGCTCAGGCTCAGGCACAGGCACAGATTCCTTGATGTCCCTTGATCCGGAATCAGCAGACTCCTCAGCTCCATCCTTTGGCTTTCGAGTATTCACTCCTCTTGCAAGCATGACCAGACAGATCGCCATGTCTTCTTCTTCAGAAACAGAATTCTCCGCGCCTTGAATTTGAGTAGCCGACGTGACTGGATACCTAGACCTCTTGGATCTCTTTCCCTTCATCAATCTCAAATCTCCACTTGGGTGTTCAGGCATGTCGGTCTCGGCCTCACTTTCAGTACTCTCCTGAAGGCCACCATCATCCAGCCCTTCTTCTTCTTCAGAATACTCCCAGTCATCTCGGTCGGCTTTCCATGACAAGAACTCCTCCCTGAGAAACGTAGACGGATTAGCGTCCCCGGATTCGAACTCGCGACCCATCAAGCTCCGCTCGTACCCATCAAGCTCCTCGTCCTCGTCCTCGTCGTCAGGGTTTCGAATCTCTGCAGGCGCTGCACGGGATCTCTTCCTCTGAGGCTCCAGACTTTTCCCATTGGTCTCAGCAGCAGCGGCGGCAGCAGTGGCCACGGGGCCATGAATTCTCATATGACCGCCAAAAGCCCGGCCTGAGACAAACTTCTTCTTGCAAATCTTGCACATATGCGTGTAATAACACTCGTCAAAATCATCCTCGGCCTCGGTCTTCTTCTTCCTCTGCGGCCTGCGAACGGTATCCATGAAAAAACTCTCCCTCTCCATAGCAGCTGCTTCAGCACTCATCATCAATCTCTGAAAATCCTTACAATCGATACGAATCGAATAACTACTGGAAGAAAGCACGAGCAAGCTTAAATCAGACGCCTGCAAGAGCTCAGTCCTCGCTTCTAGAAGTCTGCAAAACACGCGATACTTCCTGGTGGGTAACCAGAATTTTACGTATAGAGCATGCCTAGTGGTCAAAATTGTACAGAAAAACAGACTTCCGAGGTGGTGGTGGGTGGGGGGGTGGAATTGAACGAAACGAAACGAAGACCCAGAAGATTGGATATTGGATTGGATTTGCAAAGTAAAAAGCTTATAATGGAACAGTCTGCTCAGCGTTGGCGCTGTCAATCTCTAATCTCAAAATCCACTGCCCACGATGCTTCGTCTTCTACTTCTCGTTGGTTTTGTCCACCACGCGGCTGAGCTCTTGACTGGGTTTGGTTGAGTATACCACGTGTGAGGAGGCGTGTCTGCATTACTTGTAGGCAACCACCTTCCAATTCAATTGGGTCCCTCCCACACAAATCTCTCTATCCATCCATATGAACGGATTCTCGCTGTATATATATTATATATCTATCTATATATTTATATATATATATATATATTCTCCGCCCAAAGTCCACGCTCTCCAAAGCCTATTTGCTGAAGCTGTGCGCGCTCAAAGGTATCAGATAGCCGCATTCCCCACGCAATTCTCTGCTGTATTCTCACGTATGTGTATATATACACGCATTCATACGTAAACATGTTGTTCCCAAATTGCCGCGATGTATATCCATTTAGTATACCGCATCCACTGGAAACCGCTAAAACCAGGCCCGTTTTTGGCGACAAGGAGCTCGTTTCGTCTGCTTTGCAGATTCCTTTGCCCACTTCTAACTCCCATTTTTATCGCCTTCTCCGCCAACCTAACGTCCGCCATCTACTAACCCTACCCGCCACGACCATATTCCCCTCTGCACACGCTAACTTTAGCGTCCTCTGTCCTTTTTTGACAGCACGGACTTTGCCTTTCATGGTTTCTATTTATTTCCACGTGGCTCTTGTTTTTCCAATCCGTAGTCGATGCCTTGTCCGCGTCAGTAGATGACGTGGAAGATTCAGTATTAATTTCTAACATTTGACAGGTTCCGGAGGTCATAAGTTATAAACCCAAACCGCCACCTGCCTCTCAGGTTTTGGTGTCGAATCTGTAAAAAACAAGAGTTGGTTGCGTTGAGCGGTTACCAAATGGGTACTGCACACGTTGAGCGGTTACCAAATGGGTACTGCACACGTTGAGCCGCCCCAACTTGAATTCCAGTCTAGTTGTGTGCGTTGCCTTGTCAAATACGGTTGGCCAACATCAACAAATCACGGGGTTAGCATTAGGTACATAGTTTCAGGAGTTGTAAATGCCCCTTCCACCACCGCCCCCCCTTGGTTTTTTTGGGGGCCCCTTTTACCTTTTCAATGACTTTTGCTAAGTTCTCGAACCCCCTTCTATGTCTTCTCAAATGGTTGACAAGTATCTATTTAGTGCACTAGTGGGACCAATTTCAATTCTTTTTTTAATAATTAAAAATGGTGTATAGTTAGTACAATCTCAAATTTATCATGTACATATTACACTATACTAAAGACATTATTTCATTTTTATCAAATTTTGTCTGACTTGTCAAGTATTCAGTTATATATTGTTGAAGTTTTCGTTTAGTCACAAGTTTAATTGAATCTTGAATGTAGGTCGATTTTAAATTGGGTAAAACTTTTGTGGTCATTATTTCATCATGTATACATATTGAATGGTGGCAAAACTCTTTTCATACCTAATAATTTGTGGTTGAAAGAGAGAGTTCATTTATTATAAAATTAGTTTAATTTATAGAATATGCACAACTCAATATGCAAGTATTAATTAACAAACCATCTATTTATTAATTGCTTTTTTATTAGACATTTTTCGGAAATATTATTTTGAATTTAAAATTTCAAACTATTTGGGATGAGATTTTGCTCCCAAATTGTTTTGATAGATGGGCTCAAAAGTAAAAAAAAACTCATGCATTTTTTTTCCCTTATTTGTTAGGCTACTTGGCTGGAAAGGAACAATATGCCTTTCCGTCAGTACTACATCATACAAAGCCCTTGGTATTTACAACGCTTGGAATGTTGCACATGCAAACAAGCCTCTAAAACAACATACTTTGAAGGTTCCTAATTTAGAAGGCACACATATTGGATGGTTCGATGGAGCAACACACACATATGACATCCAGAGCGGAGTTGGAGGGGTGATCAAAACCACTCAAAATACTTTTTACAATTGGTCTTTCAACTGTGGCCTGGGCACCAATACCAGGGAAGAACTATTGGGTGCCTGGGCCACTTTATATTTAGCTTCCAAACTACACATTGAAGACCTACATATCCTTGGAGACTCTAGAATCATCACCGATTGGTTGAAAAACAAGGGAGATCTCCAAGCAATCTCGCTCTTGGATTGGAAGGACATAATTAGATTGATTCAGTCTACTTTCAAAAAGCTCAATTACAACCACATTTACCGAGAGCATAACAAAGTTGTTGATCAACTTTCAAAGACAACATTCAATTTTTTTTGGGGAATCCTCACTTACAACTTATGGATAGATGGTCATGAGAAACCCTCCCACTTCTTAACTATCTTTTAAGATCTGTTTTTACACTCTCCCACAATGAGCTTACTAAATATGAAAGCTGGAAGTACAACATCTGTCATAGAAAAACATTTTTTTCTTGCAAATTCCAACTATGTTTTGCTTTCTCATTGACTTACAAGCATCTCTCTTCACTATATGTTCAGAAATAATAGTTTTTGCTCTTGCTATGTTTTGCTTTCTCATTAACTTACAAACATCTCTCTTCACTATATGTTCAGAAAGAATAGTTTTTGCTCTTGCTAGCTAAAAAGCTTCCTATGATGAAAGTCTATCCTTTCATTCTCATTATACTTTCAGCAGTTTTTTCATAACAGAGTTTATAACTTTTTAAACTGAAAACAAATTATATTAATATATAATTAAGAAATTTTCCATTTGAAAAAATAAATATTAAAATTAGAACATAAATTTACTTTGCACAATAATCCTCATCCACACTTAAATATCATAGAAACAAAATAAGATAAAAACATCTAATCATTCAAACTGATGTAAAAGTTGCATTCATATAATTCTATAAAAATTTTGCTTGAAGATGGTCTACACTTAAATATCGTAGAAACATAAAATAAGATAAAAACATCTAATCATCCAAACTGATGTAAAAGTTACATTCATATAATTCTATAAAAATTTTGCTGGATGATGGTCGATAAAGTTATTCATTGATCCACTCATTTTTCAAAATAATAGTGATTTAAGTTATTTTAGAATTACCAATACCTTTAACAAAAATACAAATACATGTATTAATTAAATACTACTATAACTTTAAACAAAATTCTTAAAACAATATTTTTTTTTTTATCATTTTAGTGATTTACTTCCCTACACTATCTATACTTCAACCGCACTCTTAACATGCCTAAATTATTGTACTTGTAGATTCCTTTCACGCACACTAACCGTGCAAACTTCGAGACGTTTTGGCCTTAAAATCCATACAATTATTTTCATGGGATTATCACACTGTCATAAATTACATTCTCTCTCCACTTTATCATAAATTACATTCTCTCTCCACTTTGTCATCCATGCGTGTCCACTCTGGTTACACTCATTTGCAGTGCACTCACCTTTATTGCACTTGCATCTATCACACTCTTGTTCCTATAACTCATTGTGTCACCAGTGGCTCCAGTGCCTCTTCAGTGGCCACAAGGTCATGTTACTGACGATGCACGTGGCATAGTCCCTTACCACTATTGGATGACGTGGGAGGGCCAGTGCCTTGAGATTTGAACAGATCACACCTTATTTCAAAAACAAACAAAGATTCCATTTTGTCATGCACGAAATTCTTAGCTTACTGATAAACGTTGCTTCCAAGGCATGACAAAGCACCCCCACAGGAGTTTTACTAGCAATCCCTTATTTTAATTTTGCATGTATTCCAATTCCAATTTGATACCCATTCTCAACGTCATGTGTGACTCGTGCCCACAGGACAAGTAACCTAAAAAAGACCATGTAACCCTAGTGGAATTTTGTTGAAGACCATGTAACCCTAGTGGAATTTAGTCATATATTGTGTGTGTGATGGAGTTGGAAGGAGGCGAGTTAGTTGTTTCACATTTAGGGTTTTACTTGGAACGGGAATCTCGGGTCAAATGCTTATATAATATGGAGTTGGAAATAAGTTGGAATTGTCATATTTCAACTAGAAAGCAAGCATTTGGTGGAGTGTGGGTAGTCAAATTCATTGATCTAGAAATGCCCTCTTGAAAAAGGCAGTTTCACACATCAACTTCCACAATCCTAGCTCTTAACTTTACTTAAAAAGCATAAAGCTAGAATCCAGAAACCCATGACCTTGGGTTAAGGTGTAACTTTGCTTAAAAAGCATAAAGATAAAATCTAGAAACCCATGACCTTGGGTTAAGGTGAAAAGGACAAAAATAGGATAGTAACCAAGCTCACACTTAAAACCACATGTAAACATTGTTTAACTCTAATAAATGAGATTATTTGATACCATGACCCTTTAAGAAATAGATTGTAATACAACAATTTTGTATCATATTTTCAACATGAATTAGTCACTAGTCAAATACTTCCTTTTAGAAATGTGTAACATGTGTAATTTTCTAATGCACCCCCCTTGAGGTGAGTGTCAACTTCAATGGGTAATATTGTACTATTCGCTTTTAGTGAGTCGTTAGACTACTTAATGTTGACCGCCATGACCGGTGAGGATTGCACATACGTTATCAAGATGAC
>JZKD02S0611963.1:239613-271686 GCA_000966675.3 Picea glauca | reverse complement strand
AAGTCTCCAAAGCTGATACATAACCAAAATAACAGTGCTTCATTAAAACTTTACAACCGGGAGCTCTGCTCAATCATCGATACCCACAATAATGGCAAAAATGCCTACATATACTTGGGACTAACTCTGGTTCTCAAGGCACGATCATATCGTGAATTCAATGCTTAACGTCAAGGAGCTTCTCTTATCAGGACGGGCTGTCAGTCTGCCTCCATCAAATCTGCCCTTTGTTCCCCTGTCACATGCCTCTTTAATTCAACATGGCTCGCACCAGGGGGTAGCTGAGCCTCTTGAATATTGAATTGGCGTGTGCAGGTTCCTTTGGTGAGTTGGAGGCTTGGCGTGGCTTTCCTGAAGCAAACCGGTACGAGGGACCCTCCTGGGCAAATTTCGGTCGGGGCCTCCATGTTCTGTACTAAATGGGTGATGTGAGGCTTCACCCACCCTTTTTCTTCTTTCTGTTGAACCGAAGTGGCCCTTTTGGATCCCTGAGTGGAATCCCTGATGAACACCCGATCCATCCTATAGGTCCCTTCTTCTTTTCTCATGGTTTTCTGAACTTCACCGTGACCCTTTCCCAACTCTGTATCGGGTTTTTGGGGTTTCACATTCCCCGTTGTCGAGAGTTCTCGACCCTCTGAACTCCCGATCACCAATTCTCCGATGAGCGTATGTATGGGTTAGCCTTCCTGGCTATTACTACGGTCCATGCGGTTGCCTCTGATATGACCTGAGCCGAACCTCTGTCGGGGTTTCGACGTTTTTGATGTCTCGATACACAAGTCCCTGGGACTCGCGATTCCCCGAAACCTGATGGCTCATGGTCGTTGACATGTCAATGGTCCGCTCCCGTCGCGAAAACTTGCCACCTGTCTTCCACTCGCGGTCCCACATGCTGACCGGTGGTTGCCGAGATATCGCTCCTCGCGACCTCGCAACTTTGGACGCAAATCTTTGCGGCTCCAACTCACGAACCTCCGAGATCGCAACATGCCAATGCCACTTGGCGTTGTCTCCCTACAAGGGTTTATCCGTCGACACATGTCCCCCACTATGGTCCTTAACACCGTCGAGAAATCGTGCATCAGGATATTGCGATTCTCGCTGTCACGTACACGGGACTTTCAGTTCCCCGATCCCCGACTCTGCGGGATCTCTTAACACGTGTCCCTGCTGACGGACGATTCTGATCCAGTCGGGAAATTGTGGATCGCGATTCCTACATGCAAGAGTTTCTTGTCTTTAAAAACTCCGATTTTCCTCCTCTTCACACTCGAGGTTAACCTCGGCGCAACTTCCAGAGATCCAACGGCTGACGAGATTTCGTTGATCTCCTCTGTAAGATTCTAGCCGTCAATTTTCTTTGAAAATGGTTCTCGACTGCTAAAGACAAAACTTTGCCCGCTCGCTTGCTTGACTTGCTGCTACAAGATGGGATTATCTTGCGATATGCTTAGGCGCTTCCTGTGTAAAATGCAGACCTGGGTATGCCTAATCCCGAGACAAGAAATATCGCTAACATTAGGCTCCATGGGGGATAGAGTCGTCCCTGCGATGCTCTAAGAACTCATTCCGCAGATTCAGTGCCTTGTTGTTGGGCTATGGAGTCATTTAGTAAGCCGAAAACATACAAGAAGAAAATAATCAAAGAAGTAAAAACAATATTTACAAATAGAGGAGCCGTCTAAGGCTCAAATAAAACATTTTTTCAGAAAGTGCCCATTCACTGGGCTGTTGAAAACCTCTTCACCCTCTAGATCCTGCAACCCATAGGTGTTGTTGGAGAAAATCTCAGAGATTTTAAAGGGGCTGATCCAGAGGGCATCGAACTTGCTGTGTTTGCCTTTATCCTGTCTGGGTGCGTCCCATTTAAATACCAAGTCCCTGATCTTGAACTCCTTTTTCTTGACCCTTCTGTCAAAAGCCTGCTTGATCTTCTGCTGATGATCGTGGGCCCTGTTCATGACCTGCTCCCTGGTTTGTTGCACTTCCACCATCTGATGAATCCTTCTGACCATATGGTCGGGCTCCTCTTCAAGGTCCTGGAGGAATTTTTCCACTGGTAAGGCGAGCTGAGTAGGAAAAATGGCTTCTGTCCCGTAAACAAGTTGGAAGGGTGAAATGCCTAGGGACTTCTTTGTTGTCACTCGGTCAGCCCATAGAACAAATCTGAGCTTTTCATCCCAGGCCCTTTTATTGTCTTCCAATAATCTTTTAATGAGCTTGATCAAACCTTTATTGGAAGATTCCGCCAATCCATTTCCCTGAGGATAATATGGGGTAGAGTGAATCAGTGAAATTTCGAACTGTTCACAGAACTTGACCAAAGGCTCAGACCTGAAGGGGGTGGCATTATCAGTGACAATTCTCTTAGGGAAACCAAACCTAGCCATGACATCCTCCAAGAGGCTGATAATTACTTTGTGAGAAGTGCTTCGGGTAGGAACAACCTCTATCCACTTGGTGAAGTAATCTGTCGCAGTGAGGATCCATCTATGCTGGCTGCTTAAGGGAGGATGAATTTCTCCAATGAATTCCAATCCCCACTGCTGAAAAGGTGCTGAAACTACTACAGGATTCAATGGCAGAGATCCGAGTTGTTGTTTTCCTGAGAACCTCTGGCATTTGATGCAAGCTCTAATTTCTCTGCAGACGTCGGGGAATAAAGTGGGCCAATAGTATCCAGCCCGGAGGACCTTGTGAGCTGTGGTCTTCCAGAAATGATGACCTCCGCAGAGACCACTATGAAAATCAAACATGACTTTCTGGGCCTCTTGCGGATCCAAGCATCTTAATAATAACCCTAGGGGGTCTTTCCAATACAAGGTTTGGTCAATGAGGCAATATTTGAACGCCTTGAGCTTTAAAGCTCTCGCCTTGCTTTTGCCCAATCCATCAGGAGGTTTTAATTCTTGCATAAAATACAAGATATCCTTGTACCAGTCGCAGGCTGCTAGTGGTAAGGCACCCAAGAATTGCTTGTGGGATGACTCAGCTTGCTCATTGACGAAGTTAATCCCCAAGGCTTTGCAGTTGGATTCAGCTAGCAATTTGGCTAAACCCTGTACCTTTATCAACTTGGTAGGCTTAATTTCTAGATCAAATTCTAGAATCTTGGAAATCCACTTACCTCTTCTCCCATCCATGTCGGGTTGTATAAGAATGTCCTTCACAGAGGCCGAAGGGACATATGCAATGATATTTGAGTGCAAGACATAGACTCTGAAAGCTTTGAGAGATTTCACCAATGCATAGGCCTACTTTTCCATGATCTCATACTGGAGTTCTGCATCTCTTAATGCCCTGTTGTAGAAGGCAATAGGTTGCTCTTGCCCTTGATCATTTTTCTACAACAAAACTGCCGCTACTGTATCATAGGAAGCAAAAGAAAATATCAGGAAATCTTTGGAATAATCGGGGCTGATTAGCACAGGCGCCTCAGTCAATGCTTTCTTTATTTGGACAAAATATTCCCTGGGTTCAATGGTCCATTTTACTTCATTTCCCTTCCTGAGCATGGTTGTGATGTGTTTCACCAGCTCGTCAAAACTTGAGACGAATCTCCTCAGAAAATTTATCATCTCAACTAACTATTGTATTTGTTTTAGGTAAGATTACAACCTTACTTTGTATGACACATTTATAGATTGGCCCTTGACTTAAAATGAATTGGGTTTCATTTCCAAATTAAGTTAAATTGTAAGATTTAACTTGATTTTAATGGGTATTTTGGTAATCATCTCAACTAACTATTGTATTTGTTTTAGGTAAGATTACAACCTTACTTTGTATGACACATTTATAGATTGGACCTTGACTTAAAATGAATTGGGTTTCATTTCCAAATTAAGTTAAATTGTAAGGTTCAACTTGATTTTATGCTTGTTTTAGATACACTCTATTTCTCCTAGATTCATGTGGCACGTATTAATATTTCAAGGTAGATTTAAATAGTGAGGTATAAATCAAGTTTCCTTTAGAATATTATCATCTTGGGATACAATATTGTGATGTCTTTGGGTTTCAATGCAACTATGTTTACATGCCTTCTCTCTTGTGTCAAAACACTTTGATATTTGTAGAGTTATCCTACCTCTTGGTCCATACTGTTAGACATGTCTAGTTACCCATTGAATTCAATTTCTCTTAGTTTAGTTGATATAATGAATGGTTCATTCGTCACATTTAATTAAATTTATTTCTCTTTGCAAAGGATTTGACCTGAAAATTATGTACCTCTATCAATAAAACCTTTTGGGTTTAATCCACTCAAAATACTAACATTGGATCTATAATACAAATGATGCCTTTCCCAACAAATACATACAAATATTATCCCCAACATTGTTGTTGTTCCCTACCATTGATCCATCCAATAATGAGGGTTTTTGCATGAATTTTGGTATTGTTATTATATGTTCCTTTATGATCCTTATATATTAGCAAGAAAATTAACTTTTGAACACCATTACTGTGTGTTTCTTCAATTCAAATCACAAATTTGAGATGTTGATAGTGGATTGTGACTCTTATCCATTGTGTGCTCCATAAGAAATGCATGTCAAGATTGAGGTCTAATCTATGTTGTATTGAACATACAATTTTCATATACTAAAGATGCAATAGGCTCTTGATATAAAATAAACTTTAACATGTTACTCCCATCACACAAGAAATACAAAATTAATGCATGTCGGGCCTTGAAAATGACTATGCTCTGTCTAATGGTTTCTCTTTTAGAGGTGCATCTTGTTTAAAAAAAAACATATTGCAATGCCATGCGATGTCCATGGTAGATAAGGAGCACCTCTTTTGAACTAAAATTTCTTTTGTAAGATTTATGTTCTTATTTCTGGAAGGTTATGTGTATGTTGTTGCACTGGGGAGTCCAACCTTCCTAGTTTGGCATTCACAAATTATCCAGAGATAATGAGCATATTACACATAAATCTAGAATGCCTTCAACCATAAAGAAAATATATGTTCAACATTACATGTTGGACACAGTGAGAAGTTATTCTAGAATTTCTATTGACAATATTAAAACCTTATCAAAAGGAAGGTAATACTCTGCTAATTATAATTCCATACACTTTGTTTTTTTTTGTCACTAAAATGCTAATACTATAACTACTTGATGTTACAAATAGTACAATTTTATCATATAGCCACACACATTAACTATGTTGTAATATATATGGTTTTTCCTAGGTCGACTATTAAATACTGACAAGACAAATACATATCAAACTTTGTTGCATAAGGGTTGTAGAATAATATTTTTTTTTTGTTACATGCAAATCCCTTCAACTTAAAAACCATATTAAAGCCTCTCCAAATAAAAGCACATCAGATGCATTGCACATATTGAAGTCAGTGAAGAATGTGGCATTTTTTTAAGGAAACTAAACATGAGAATTCAAATTTAGCATTGGGATTGCAATATTGTAGCTTTTCCAAATTACAATTGGTATTGTAATCTCTAACACATCAAGGAATCACATTGTCTTTGTAAATGATCATTATTATGTGTGGGTTTTGATTTCAAAATATGGTTGTGATTCAAATGAATAATTGCTAGTAGTTAAGAAGAATGCATTCCATTTGCATCTTAGTTTCATATGGATTTAAATTTGATCTTGAAGTTGGTCTTGAGTATGCCTTCTTTTAAAATAGCATTGCAATGAGAATGACTACCTTGTTATATTTCCTTTAGTAATGATGTTGGATGTTATCGCATCAAACTAAGTCTTGATTTTGAATTTCCTTTTCATTCATATGGAGGATTTGATGCCATACCATCAAACCAAGTATATTTTTCTGAAAATTCCCTAGAGAGGATATTTTGGCATGAAAATTTAGATGGAGAAGATGCATTGCAAAAAATGAGTTCATGAGTAAGACCTAGTTCAATTAATTAACCTTTCTTTCAATTTAAATTGCAATTTAAGGGCTTAATTGTTGTGTTTGATGGATCGATATGGAAATGCTATAAGTTTGATAAAAAAATGATACATATACTAGAGGAAAAATATTTTGAAAAGTTAAAATTCCTTCTCTTATCATTGCATCTAACAAAAATGAGAGTGTTGCTAGCTATAAATTTGTGTTACTACAATTCCTTTTATTACCACTTTTTGTAAGGAAACTAGAAGGGACAATGTGATTCATGATTCATCCATGAAATTCATGTAAGATACCATGGAATTTAAAACATTCATTACATTCTAAGTGTTTGTAGAATGTTTGTAAATTGTAAGAATGGATTTTCACTAAAACTAAACATTCAATATAGAACTTGTGTACATATACATAAGAATAATGAATGCTAACCAATGATAATGCTATAAAGAGTTTATTTTAAAAAATTAGGAAACAACTAAGCTTGTTCTCTCTATGTTGTAGGAAATAACAAATTCAAGTGGACATATTCCCTAAAATTCCCTTTTATTATCATGGATAATTTCAAGGACTATAGATGGAAGTGTTCATCCAAAGATATTTTTTTTAAAGTTAGCTCTTAATCTAGGAGTGGCTTACTAGCCACAATCATGAGCTGTAAATCCAAACTTAAGGGAACCACCAGTGTTTGAAATCCCATAATCATGATCCCAAAATATTATGGTACATAATCTCACTTTAAAACACAAGATACCTGCATTCATTAATCAAGAACATGATGGTTAACATTCCTTCAAAAATACAAAGAGAAGGTTATTATAGATGAAATCAAATTCAATTCTCCCTTGGTCAATTTCCTTTCCTTGACCTAAATAATTAACCGGGATACATTATTTGGTCTAAATTTTAAATTGTTCCTATAATAAACCATAATGTTGTTTTTGAACTAGTATACATAGAGCATTGATACTACACTTTAAGAGTTTATGGAATCATGATGGTGACCCATTGTGCTTTGGACCAATGTTTCATCCAAAATTGGTAGCCCCATATATGTTGAATTCCTTGGCATGCACATGTGCTCCTTCTAAACTCTAGTTTCACTTTTTTTGTATGGTTGTGAGGTTTGAAGCCCATGTATATAGGGGTTATATTTTGGTCTCATAAGTTTCTTATAAATGAGATATTTGGAGCATGCTTGAAGTTTAGAAGACAATTAATGGATCCAAATATCCCTGAGGAGGCATTAAAGGCTCCCATTTAATATTTTTTTGTTATAAAAAAAAATAGATGTCGATTATCTGATGTATAGTCAACATGTTTTGGAAACCTTGGATTGATTATTCAATACGTATAACGCTAGTTGAACATTAACATTTCAACAACAACATTGGTTTGACCTAGTGTAAGGTTGGTTATTTGATGTGAAAGTGACCTATTTTGGCATGCATATGTTGAAGTAATGTCGCTTCAACGATGCACTTGGATTTTATATTGTTAACCAATTATGATTTTCATCAATGCATTGACATCAATTAACATCGACAATATGTCAACTAAATGAAAGTTAATCGATGTCTTATGACAAAATCCTTATTTTATATACTGACAATTTTACTTCTTTTGTTCAACAATAATAACATTGCTAATGTAACAACACTTGATTGACATTTAGTGGGAATTTTTGACATTTAATTGGTATTTTAAACATCAAATTAACAATCCAATAGTGAGGTAAAACCCATAACATTAAGGTAATTATCTATACCAAAAGAAACCCATAATTCAATGGAATTATTATGCCTACCAACTAATAAGCACAAGAATCACTCTATTCATAATCTATATTAACCTTCATAGAGTAGGGAATTAAACATGTGACAAAACCTCCACTTATACAAAGGCTAATAGCTAACCATTTTTCATAGCCTTGCATTGTAGGTTGAAATCCCACCATGGAGATATGGGCCAAAGACATTGCAAAGGATAGCTTGGTGTTGAGAATTCAATTTTCACTTTGTAAATGCGTTGAGGTTTCTAATAGTGAAAACAAATATATTTCTAAGGAGACTCAATGCATCTTGTTTTCCTAGCATTGCTAGAAGATGTTCCACATAATATGGTAACTATAGGCCACACTATGAATTCCTCATATTGAAACAAAATTCACACAAACTAATCTAGCAAATTAACAATGAAGGATTTAAATTCAATGGATACATTAACTCCCACATTATTAGTGATTTTGCTTCACTGGAATAACCTAAATATAAAACTTATTCTAGTTCCATTGTGTTTTATTCTCCCTATTCCTTTTCATGCCCTGAAAATTCATATGAACAACTTTGTAGATACTTTGAAAATATGAATGATTCTCGATGCATACAAATGTTGTTTCCTTTGCACACAATATTGTATGTATGCCTTTTGATGTTATAATTTTTTTTCTTAAATTCTTATCACTCTTTTCCATCATTGGTGGCATAAGAACCTCATAGTGGATATCAAAATATCTCATATATTAGTGGTGAAATATGAATCCATTATAGGAATCTCAATGAATTCCACTTTACCCAAAGCCCTAATGGTAATTGTTACATGTCCAGTGCTCTTTTTATATTATTATTGATATAAATATGTTTATCATCAATGAGAGTTATGTGTGATTTCTGATTAGCTCTTCAATTTCACCTTCAGCTAATATGTTTTTATCAATTTTAAATGTTTTTTAAATTTAGGTTTCTATAGAGAACCTCAATACTCACATTGAGTAAATTGTCTAATCCACATGGTATGTTGCTAGTCAGTTTTCCTTATAAGCAAGTCAAACTAAAAGCACACTCCCTTAAAAATTAAGCTGTGTATACATGACATTATTATTAATAGTTTAAATTTTTGTGATTCACTTAGATAAGATAAGTGAGAATATTAAATAACTACAAAAAAGAAGTGTGAAGCAAAATTAGTTACCTTGTCCTTCCAACTTGAAAGATACATATCTCAATTTTCAACACCACGTTTAGGTACATTATTTTCAAACACATAAAACCCAATATCATGTGACCAATTATGGTTTTACATGGAGAAAATTATTGGAAGTCATTGTTTTAATCTCTATCAAATCTTGTTTGTCACTCAACTCACTTGATAACAACCATAGTAACGTAGAGATAAAAGAACAAAAATAAATGAAGCCAACAAAATAACATGAAAGCATATTACCATGGTCTTTTGGCATTGTCTTCCTTTCACTCTTTTCTCCTTTTAGATGTATTTACATTTAAGAATATGCAAGGTTGAATCATAGTCCACTATCAATATGTTTTAATTCCTTTCACTCTCCTTTCATTGGTATTTTCACTTAAGCATCCCTAAAATTGACTTGGAGTCCAATGTTCATAACGTACAAATTTTAAATTCCAAATTCCATTGAAATTCCATGTGTGGATAATCACTTCCATGCTCAAAGACCAAAATACAAACAATAGTTGTCTTGATTATTGGCTATTACAATAATGTTGCTAATAGCCATGCGAATCTAATAACAACCAGTTTGGATAATCATCATCACTATTTAAACATAAAACCAAATGATAACTATTGTGACTACTAGCCACCACAATAATTCCATTATTACTAAAAATGACAAAAAAAAACTAGAATAAACTTCCCAATTTATTGTTAGACCACACTAAAATCCTCTCTTATCATAATGCAATTTTTACTTGCACTTAATGCTCATAGAATGTTATATGTATTTTTTTTGTTTTAACAGTAGCATGACTTGTTTGTAGTTGGAGTTCAAGGCTTATTTCCCTCCAAACCCACTACTGGAATCTCTTTGTATCTACCATAACTGGACAAAGGGGGCGAAGATCGCGAATATTTCAACTATTTTAACAACTTAATCTACTTTAAACATGGAAAATAAAAACAATGATAAGACAAGTTGATGTGTGTGTAATATAACCTCTGCATTGCATGGAAACCACTATTAGATTTTCCAAATACTAGTTAGCAATCACATGGATAAAAACCATATTTTTTAGAAGAAGGAACAAATTTGACCAACTCCCTATTGAAGTAGTTCAAAATAAATCTTGAACTAGGTAATACCAATTACACAAGATAATTTTCAGACTAGTAGAGTAACAAAAAAACACAATAACTATGGTGCCCATCACAAAAAATATCGTTGGCACACTAAACACCTCAACGACTAACACCCATATTATATTGTATGGCCAAAGTATAGTTTACTTTATGGGATTGTTTATTAAGGAGTTAGTTTGTTACCAGTTAGGTGATTAAGGATTACGGGGTAGGAGGTTAGGGGTTATGGAATAATTTTCAATTTATAGATGATAGTGGGTGATAGAGTTTGATGTTTATTTGTTAGTGGGTTAGGGAGTGTTGATCGAAAATAGGCCACCTATATTTTCCTTCTCCTGGAATAATAATAAAAATTCATATCAGAAGAATTTTTTTTTTGAATGATTATAAGTTCATTGTGTAACCCCCAGTCTCAACTTAATCACACATTTCACGGACTCAAAATCCGAGTTCGTATGCTCAAGATATCCATATTTTCATCTAACTGGAAAAAAAGTGTTTCTTCCATGTGGAACCATGACCAATTTTTTGGAACCACATTCAATTCTTGGAACCATGCCATGTTCGAGTTCTTAGAATCATGTTCATCTCTTGGAACCATTTTGGTACCTTTCATTTCTTGGAATATACTTGGAGCCATGTTCATAGTCTTGGGATTTCCTTATTACCTTCTTCCCAGAGTTGGAATTTTTCTTGAACCTCATCTCCTATATTCTCCATACTTAGAATATTTTTGAAATTGTTCACTATCCCATTTCCCCTCTCTTACATTCTTCATACTTAATTTACTTTTTGAATTTTCCCACATATCCTGTCCCCCTCACTTCATCTCACTCCACTCTTTACCTAGCCCTTACCCCCCCCCTTATTCAATACTTATATTATTTTTATTTCTATCAGGTTCATAACATGACGGGTTGACTCCTCGTATACCTCCTTCACTCCCCAACCCACGAACCAACAACCCTCCATACTCATAACCCTCGCCCCCTTACATCATACTTAGTTTTTTTGGTTTATCGGTCAGTCAGACTCAACATCCCTTATTCCTCCCTCAACCCTCAACCCTTGGCCCCCTAACTCCACTACCCACACCTTTCCCCCCTACGTCATCCTACCTCACCTTATCCCTCCACCACCCACAAATTTCCCCTCCCCCTACACTACCTTCTCCTTACCCCCTCTCGTCCACCTTCCCACAACACTTAACTATTTTATAAACCAATTCCAATAATTACCATTAAACAATTAGAACACTCCACATGGAAACTAGTTATTGAATTAACATTAATGAATGAGAACACTCCCTCACTTCCTCAACCCACGATCCCCTAACTCCACTACCCACACCTTTCCCCGCCTATGTCATCCTACCTCACTGTATCCCTCCACCACCCACAAATTTCCCCTCCCCCTACACTACCTTCTCCTTACCCCCTCTCGTCCACCTTCCCCCAATACTTAACTATTTTCTAAACTAATTCCAAGAATTACCATTAACCAATGAGAACACTCCACATGGAAACTAGTTATTCACCTTCCCCCAATACTTAACTATTTTCTAACCTAATTCCAAGAATTACCATTAACCAATGAGAACACTCTACATGGACACAATTTATTAAATTACCATTAACCAATGAGAACACTCCACATGAAAACTAGTCATTTAATGACACATGGAAACCCAGTATCGGTGACACATGGCAACCAACTACTTGTGACATGTGGAAGCTAAGCATTGGTGACACATGTCATGTGGCGACAAATGTGAGTGTGAAATGTGGAAGATTGTAGTGACTTATCACACAATGAAACAAGGAATTTGACTCATTGCCACTGTGCAATGACTGGGCATAGGTGGAGGATGTCTGGGTAATTAAAATATTTTATTATTTTATTACTCCTCTAAAGGTGTCGAATGTCTTAATCTTCATAACCTTCTCGTGTTTCTTATTTAAATCATAATCAAGTTTTCAATATATACATCAAAATATCAAACACTCTCATGTATGTGGGATAAGTATTTTCAACCAAAAAGTTGAAATTTTAATGAGGAGGACGAATTTGAAATCAAGGGCCCAGATTGACCCATAAATTTAATTGACGACTGCTGAGTCTTGATGTTCTGAAGGCCATAACTTGAAATCTGGGAGTTGGAATTGTAATACATTTACCTCGTTAGAAAGGTAATTCAATGAGGAAGATGATGGAATAGGTTTCAAGGATCGAAATTGGCCATATTTTTCTTAGAAATTGAAATAACAATCATCAATATTTTCATGCTATGCTAATAAATCTGCTTAACACCTCGACTTCACAAGCTCGTATCTTGAGATCCGGGAATCAAAATTATTGCCAAGAGGACTTGTTGGAAATATAAGACAATAAATATCACATATAAATTGGTTTCCATCGCTAAAAAGTTGAATATCACATCCAGAAAATTAAAACACAATCCGCTCTTTAAAATGGTAGATAATTAAATGTTTTCAAAATAAAAGTTTATTAATTTTTTTTATTAAAAAATGAGAAGGACCCACTTCAAGATATGAATTTTAATGATTCAAATTCATTAATGAGACTTTATTGAATCATTAATTAAAACAATTATTCTAATAAAAAGAAATCCCTAACTACTTAAGAAGTTAGAAGAACGGTTTTTAAATAGAGAAGGTTGCATCACAAGGGCAAAAGATCAGAACATAATGATTCAACCATTAATATGCAGCCAAAATTTTGATCAACGAATAGAGATCTCCATTGTTTTCATCCTTCTTCTTCTTCTACATTGATTTATCAAGGCTTTATGTTTGTATTTGTGAACCAAGCTTGGGGTTGAGTCTCCAACGTTCTTTCTTGTATTCTTCGAACACTTTTTCTTATATGATCATGGAATATTTACAGAAATTTATGTGATTGCAAAATATATTTTATGTATTGTTGAATATCTTTCATAAATAAAACTCCACAAATAATTTATTTTGGGTTTTACTTTAATGGTTTCTCAAATCTTGTGATCTTCGAGGTTGATATTTTGAAGTATTCCCATCATATTCTTTTCAGTATTAAACGTAGAACTCTTTTAAAGTTCCTTGAGATGATGAGAACTATTCTTTCGTTTTTCTTGTGAGAATACATGGATATACCCTCTATTTGTATGTGATTTTAATGGTTGTATATATTATGTCGAGCATAAATATATTATGATATTGAATCTTTCCTTGAATCCTTCTATTGTTAAAATATTTGTTTGTTCACATAAAGATCGGATCAGATTATTAAAGAATCATTCCACACACAATTCAAAGCAATACATATCTAGGATTTGTTGTCTAGCATTTTCCCTAATCCAAGATATTCAAGATATATATTTTAGCCATAGAGGAGTACCACCTCTATAAAAATGCAGCGGGATTCATATCCTCGCGAGGTTTCTTTTTTTATCTTAACCGATTCAAACATCAACATTTTTTATGACCATACTAGGGAGTCTTTTATTTTCAAGAAATTTGAGGCTTTGTTTCAGATTTGATTGAGGAACTAGAGTCTCCATGATTCGAAGTTTCAAAAATAATATTCAACGAGAGTTCCACTTGTTGTAGATGCACAGGGTTTATAAAAAAGTATATTCAAATATGTTTGAATGACCTCAAAAAGTGTCAAGAAGCACAAAATATTTGGGAGGATGAACTCCCTGGTGATTCCATTGAAAGAACTTTTAAAAGCCTTGGAAATTCCATTAGAAATATTCAAAAATCTCAAGAAGATACATATTATGATTCCTCTCTATAATTTCATTCATGTTGTGATGTTCCTTTGCCTTCTCCACCAAGCCCATAAATGGCTTTAAAAGACTCAACAAAAGGACAAATGCTGAAAGGAGGCGATTACATAAATACCCTTTAAATATGCCAGAAGTAGATTTCCAGATGCCCAATATTCCCATGAAAAAAAAAATTACATTATTTGGGAATACTTTAGAGGATGCAGAGAAACATTTGTTTAGATTCAAATGTACATGTGAAGTCTTCAATCTCACTAAAGACAATGTTACATGTCGATTATTTTTACAAACTCTGCTTGGAAATGTTATTGAATGGTTCCATTCATTGTTGCCTTGGACTATTACTTGTTGGGATGTGTTAGAAACCTTATTTGCAGAAATTTTTCCACACACCATCTCCCATATGGACGCAAGATAATGAATAATTCAACCTTTTATATTCTCCATATGAAGATATTTCAAGCAACAAATTTGAAAATGAAATCGAGGAGCCTTCACCAAATGCACAAGAAGATTTGAGCCTTGCAACATATGATGAAAATTACAAGAAGAATTGGTGGAAGAAAATAATCTTGAGACTATTGATGGTCAAGATTGTCATTCCATGAAGGAAGAATGTTTTCAAAACATCGCCAGTGAATCAAAAATTTTGGATGCAGTCAGTGATAAGGAGAAAGATGAAAGTATGTTGAAATTGGAAATTCCTTGTCCAATAAAAGATGGTAACATTCTTGAGAAACCAACAATTGACTATATTGAAACATGATTCCAAGGCGTTGTTGGCCAAGCAATGCAATGATATTTCAAATGTATCTTGCTCAGCTTTTCCTCGACACATTTTGGACATGCCCCTGACTCTTTGGTACAAGCCCCAAAATGTTATTTAACTTTGGATTTCATTCCAAAAATCAGTTGGTTGCTTGAATGGATCCATTGGAAATATACCTACACTTTAAAGTGTCCCTTCCCTTCAAGTAATGTAGGGTAGGTAGATCTTGTTTGTACATAGTTTGTTTCTTCAGTTCAAATTTTGCATAATAAGGAAATTAATCAGTGGAAACAATATTTTGAGATAATTCCATGGAAGAAGAATTGCAAGAATTTACTTTGAATATGAATCCATGGCCCAATGGATAAGAATTTTGTCTTCATACTCTGGTGTTCTCAATAACCCACAGGGGGTCACTGTCCCGTAGTTGGAGCCAATTGTTGATAAAAAATTGGTCAACTATATTTTCTCACTCCTGGAATATTAAAAAAAGTTGATATCTAAAGAAGAAAATTTTCAAACGATTATAAGTTCATTGTATATCCATTAGCCTAAGCTTGGTCACACATTTCACGAATTCAAAATCTGAGTTCATATTCTCAATATATCCATGTTTTCGTCTAACTGGCAAACAAATGTTTCTTCCATGTGGAACCATGACCAATTTTTCAGAACCACATTCAATTCTTGGAACCACGCCATGTTCAAGATCTCATAACCATGTTCATATCTTGGAACCATTTTGAGACCTTTCATTCCTTGGAATATACTTGGAGCCATGTTCATAGTCTTAGGATTTCCTTATTTCCTTCCTCCCACACTTAGGATTTTTCTTGAATCTCATCTCCTATATTCTTCATACTTAGAATGTTTTCGAAATTGTTCACTATCCCATTTCCACTCTCTTACATTCTTCATACTTAATTTATTTTTCGAATTTTCCCACATATCCCTCCCCCCTCACTTCATCTCACTCCACTCTTTACCTCACCCATACCCCCCCCATTCAATACTTACATTATTTTTATGTTTATCGGGTTCATAACACGACCGACTCACTCACCATACACCTCCTTCATTCCCCAACCCAAAAAACCAAAATCCATCCATAATCATATCCCCCCTACATCATACTTAGTTTATTGGTCGAACTCATCATCCCTTATTCTTCCCTCACTCCCTCAACCCGCGATCCCCTAACTCTAATACCCACACTCCCCACGCCCCCCAGTCCCCCACATCATCCTGCCTCACCTTATCCCTCATCCACCCACAAATTCCCCCTTCCCCGTACACGACCCTCTCCTTACCCCCTCTCATCCACCTTCCCCCAATGCTTAACTATTTTCTAAACTAATTCCAAGAATTACCATTAACTAGTGATAACACTCCACATGGCAACTAGTTATTTCATGACACATGGAAGCCCACTATTGGTGAGACATGGAAGCCAAGTACTCATGACACGTGACAACATGTGGCAGATTGTAGTGACCTATCACATAGTTACACATGGAATATGACTCATCGCCACTGGGCATAGGTGGAGGATGACTAGGTAATTAAAATATTTAATTATTTTATTAATCCTCTAAAGGTGTCAAATGTCTTAATCTTCATAGCCTTCTCATATTTCTTATTTAAATCATAATCAAGTTTTAAATATATACATAAAAATATCGAACACTCCCATGCATTTGGGATAAGTATTTTCAACCAAAAAGTCGAAATTTTAATGAGGACGAATTTTAAATCAAGGGCCCAGATTGACCCATAAATTTAATTGATGAATGTTAAGCCTTGATGTTCCGAATGCCATAAATTGAGATCCGAGAGTCAGAATTGTGCAAACGTTACATTGTTGGAAAGGTAATTAGACAAGAAAGATGATGGAATAAGTTTCAAGGATTGAAATTGGTCACATTTTTCTCAGAAATCGAAAGAACAATCAACAATATTTTCATGCTATGTTGATAAATCTTCTTAACACCTCAACTTCATGAGCTCATATCTTGAGATCCAACAATCGAAATTGTGCCCAAGAGGACTAATTGGAAAGAAAAGACAATGAATATAACTTATAAATTGGTTTACATGGCTTAAAAGTTTAATATCACATCTATAAAATTAAAACACATTCCTCTCTTTAAAAGGGCAGTTAATTAAAGTTTTTCAAAATAAAAGTTTATTAAAAAACCTTTTATTAAAAAATGAAAAGGGACCACTTCAATATAAGAATGTTAATGACTCAAATTCATTAATCAGGCTTTATTGAATAATCAATTAAATAAATTATTCCAATAAAGAGAAAGCCATAACTACTCAAGAAGTTAGAAGAACCCGTTTTAAAAAGAAAGAAAGGGCTTTATCAAAGAGTTAGAGATAGAGAAGGTTACATAACAAGGGAAGAAGATCATAAAATAAGGATTCAACCATTAATATGCAGCCAAGATTATGATCATCAAATAGAGAAATCCATATTTTTCATCCTTCTTCTTCTACACCGATTTCTCAAGGCTTTATGTTTGTATTTCTGAACCAACATGGGGTTCAATCCCCAGTGTTCTTTCATGTATTCTTCAAAGACTTTTTCTTATATGATAATGGAATATTTATAGACATTTATGTGACAACCAAATATATTTTGTGTATTTTTGAATATCTTTGATAAATAAAACTCCATAGGGAACTGCTTAAGGGTTTTACTTTAATGGTTTCTCAGATCTTGGGATCTTTGAGGTTGAGATTTTGAATTATTCCCATCATATTATTTTCAGTATTAAACACATAACTCTTTTAAATTTCTTTGAGACGATGAGAAATATTCTTTCCTTTTTATTGTGAGAATACATGGGTGTACCCTCTATTTGTATATGATTTTAATGGTTGTATATATGATGTTGAGCATAAAGATATTTTGATATTGAATCCTTCCTTTAATCTTTATATTGTTAAAATATTTCTCGTTGCACACAAAGATTAGATCAGGTTATTAAAGAAAAATTCCATGCACAAATCAAAGCAATAAAGATATGGGGTTTGTTGTCTAGCATTTTCCCTAATCCAAGATATTCAAGATATATATTTTAGCCATAGATGAGTACCACCTCTATAAAAATGAAGGGTGATTCATATCCCCCTGAGGTTGTTGTTTCGATCTTAACCGATTCAAGCATCAACAAGGATTTAGAGAGTTAGTCGCTAAGGGGTTTCAATTACCTTCATAAACCACATACCACATTCTTCTCAATGCATACACAAGATATGGATTTACTTTAACATTATATATTTATAGTTGAATCACCCTATTGTTTACTATTTCCTATGCAATAGTTATTAATGTGGGATGGATTCTCACATAAGCATATGCCACTATAATAATAGCACGTAATAAATCACATGGGTAAAAACCATCGGTGGGATTTGTTATACAAGACATGATACTAAAACCTTAAAAAAAATTACTACTAGATTGAAGGAGGATGCAACCAAATAATCTTGAGTATTTATGCTCAGATTGGTTGACTTTGGTTGAGTTGAACTGAATTTGGTGAATTTCATTACCTTTTGTTGAATAAAGTGTTTCTACATATGGTGATCCTCTATGTGTGTATTTTCAATGTTCATGTCAAATTATGCATATATTTTATTCCGTGGATTTTAAGTACTTAACTTAGTAGTGTATTATTGTAATAGATCTACAAGTCATATGGCGTCCATCAGAGAGGGATCAAACGATGGTGCTAGACGCAAGGAAAGAGATGAGGAACATTGTAGAAGAAAAGGGGATAAAGCAATGGATGAAGATAGTAGCAAAATACCCCTGGTGTGTTGTAATCACACACTTTGTGGTTATTATATAATATTTAAAAATATTTATTGATTTTACGAAGAGATGCATTTATAACTCTAATCATTAATTACTATATTATTCCATTTTATGTTGTAGAAAAACTTGACAAAAAAATTAGAGAATTTCTAAAGAGTATAAAAAAAAGAGATGATGCAGGAGCATCACCAACATCAAGTGAGCGTGGGGCAGGTGCCAACGCATTTTGCCACATGATAAAATTATTTGAATGTTTTTGAAGTAAATACGCCAAAAATAAATGAAATAATTAAGGAAGGGCGTACTTCCTGATTTGTAAACAGACCTTGAGCATCCCGCTCTCGTCTGTATTAGGTGAAGGCATTTAAGTTAATGAATGTAAGTAGATAGAATTGAATTCCTAGATTAGACAGTTTTAGGAGCCGGAGGGAAAACGGATATAGACACCCTCCCTTACATTATTGTATCAATAAGCAACATTATGATTATGAGAGAGCATAGAGCATAGGAGAGCAGAAAACTGTGTAGAAGAACCCATGTATAGAAATTATGAGATTAATATATGAAGTTTGATTCAGAATCATGGTGTTCAAAATACTTTCTGTGTATGCATGATTGAATGTTATTCTCATGATTGTTTACTCTCTATTATACATTTGCTTGATGTGTGAATGTATGATTTCATATTTAATTTTTGAAATCTGAAGAGAGGGAGAGTGAAGAATGAGTTTCAATTGTTTCTCTGTCTGAGCCAGAAGTTTCCTGCAAGGAGTGCAGTGAAGTCGTCCGCAACGTGTGCGTTGACGGAGGTCAGAGTTTGTCTCTGCAAGATCAGGAGAGATAACACGATTCTCGTTCTCACAGAAGTGTAAGTTAAGCACAGGAGTCATGCAAGGAGGGCGCAGGCCGAGTGAAGTCTCAGTGTTTGCAAACTGAGCGAAGTTGTTGAAAGACTGTTGTTGCCGAGAGTACACAGAGTCGAAGAACTCAATACTTGGAAGCATTCAAGAATTTCCGCAAGGAGTGTGTGTAGGAGTCTTCTTGAAGACTCGAATCATGGAGAAAAATCAGGAGGTTTAGTACCTTAAAGCATTTATAAATAAGGCGCAGCGAAAGTGTTTTGCAGGAGGACAAGTTTCGTAAGAAGAACACTTTGTTTCATTTCGCAGAAATCACCAAGGAGGAAATTGACGATCAGAGTCCTCTGTGGAGGATTCACGAAGTCCCGAAAGCTGTCCGATCTTGTAGAGGAGTGAGAAGGTTACGTAATCATTCATCGAGCGTAAATCTCGGGAGAAATTGACCATTGGATCACCCACATATTTCACGTCTTGGGGTTTCGGGAGGTGAAGAGTCGAAGCCCTTGTAGCGAGACTCACGAAATCGTGAAAGGCAAAGTCCTGAGATAGCGAAGTAATCCAAGCCGTCTATCGAAGGAGGACATGTGTCAAAGATCAGAAGATCTCACGAATTCGGGGTTTTGCCGGGTGTGAACCCAAAGTTTGAGTGCTTAGAGTTGTGAGAAACGAAGTCGCGAAGTGCCGAGAGCCAGCACGAGGGACACGTGGCAGAACTGCATGGTGGGCCCGGGAATATAATCATTCGGGTACGTGTCACACATTTGGAGGATTCAACACCCCATTGACCTCTTGCATCTCGGGGACTCGAGAGATAAGAGAAGGAAGGTTCGATCCTTCGACTCGCGAAGTCACGAGTAGCGAGAACAAGAGGAGAAAAGTAAAATCTCACATCTCGGGGGTTCGAGAAAGAAAAGGGGCAAGGCTTGACATGTGAACTCGCGAAGGCGTAAGAGGCGAAAGGCGCTAGTGCTTAGCCTAGCCAACGGTCGCGCAAGGAGGGTGCGGACGAAAGGGGAGCCATAACCATTTCGTGGTCTCGAGTATAGAAGAATTGGAAGAGGAAGGATCGAAGTTTCAACTCGTGAACTCACGAAATCATGACCGCGAGAAAGAACCTGTGGATCGATTTGAAGGGGGATTCCAGCAGAGAATCTGAAAGAGCTGATCCGGCTCAAGGGCGTATACAACGATCCTGTGAGCGAATCTCGGTCTCGAGGGGCCAATAGGGTCTACGTCAAAGTGGTATAAGAGCACAAAGATTCCTTTGCTTTCTGTAGCAGGGAAAAGAAAGATTCACCATGCCACCAAGAAAAAGGGATAGGCAAACACTCGATCCACCAGAGGAGAGGGAAATACTGAGAAGAAGGGGTAGGCAGATGCCTGATCCATCCATAGAAAGAGAAATGTGTGACTTACGCGCCAGACTCGAGGACATGGAGACAACATAGAGGCGCACAACTGGTGCTGTGGATCTTAGTGATTCTAAAAGTGAAGGTGAAGGTGGACATGAAGGAGAAGAAGTCACAGCAGAGGATGCAGCAAACGAACACCTGATTAGGGTTGTTGCAAGGATGGGTGCTAGGGAAAAAATGGATATTCCAGTATACGAGGGAAACCTAGACGTCGAGGAGCTTCTAGACTAGTTTAGAGCTTTGGACACATGTTTTGACTATGAAGATGTCAAGGAGGACAAAAAGGTCAAACATGTTGTCACAAGATTGAAAGGACATGCAACATTATGGTGGGATGACCTACAAGCTGACAGACACTGCAAAGGCAAGCAGAAGATCAAGAGTTGGGATAGGATGATCATGAATATGAAGGCAAAATTCATTCCCAGGGATTACCAGATTACTCTGTTTCGAAGAATGCAAAATTTGAGACAGAAGTTGATGACAGTGAAGGAGTACACTGAAGAATTCTACAGGCTGAACATCAGGGCAGGTCATCGCGAAAGTGATGATGAAAAAGTTTCCGGGTATATGAATGGTCTGAGATACGACATTCAGGATGAGATGAGCATGATGACCATCCGAACGGTGGAAGATGCTTATCATATGGCTCTAAAAGTTGAAGAGAAGCTGAGTTGAAAGCAGGGTCAAAGAGGCCGAGGAAGAAGTCAGCCCAGAGGAAAATCAGTTGCCCAGGATAGAAATCAGAAACCAAAAGAAGATTGGAAGAAACCTCATACTCAAACTGAGAGAGGTGGAAGTTCATAGAGAGGGCAGCATACCGAACAGAGAGGTCAGTATGCTGACGCAAACATTTTTCCTCGTACCAGAGGTAGAGGAAGAGGAAGAGGTGGAGTGGTAAAATGATTCACATGTGAAAAGGATGGACACAAGTCTTATGAATGTCCAGACAAAGAGAAAGATGGTGGTGAAACTCACATCGCCAAAGCACAGAGGTGGAATGTTGAGGCAAAAGATGTTGAAGGTGGAATATCGTTGGTGATGCGAAAAGTTCTCTTAATATCGGAGAAGGAGGTGGAGAATCCAATGCAAAGAAATAGTCTTTTTCGGACTGCTTGCAAGACCAAGGACAGGGTATGCAAGGTCATTGTGGACAGTGGCAGCATAGATAATCTTGTTTCTACAAATATGGTAGAAAAACTAGAGTTGGAGACGATTGAACATCCAAGCCCATACAGAGTTTCATGGTTACAAAAGGGACATCGGGTAAATGTCACTAAACAATGTTTAATTGAGTTTAAAATAGGAGGGTATAAAGATGAAATACTCTGTGATGTCATTCCCATGGATGTTTGTCATTTATTGATGGGTAGATCGTGGCAATATGACAAAAATGTGATTCATGATGGGAGAAAGAACACATACACCCTAGAGAAGAATGGGAGAACTCACATGTTGCTTCCAATTAAAGATAAAGAGGTGAAACTTGAAGTAAGCAACACTGTACTTCTCATGAGTGGGAAGGAACTTCTTACAGAGGTTAAGAAGAAGGAGGAACCACAATTCATTGTGGTTAGGAAGCCAAGGATTTTTTTAACCAACACAAGGGTAGACGATTTATCGGAAGAGGTTCAAAACCTATTGGAAGAGTTTGTTGACATAGTAGTGGATGAACTACCTCGTTCGTTGCCACTGATAAGAAGTGTGAATCATCATATTGATCTCATACCTGGCGCCAGTTTACCAAACAAAGCAGCGTACAGATTGACGCTGCAGGAGAATGAAGAGGTCAAAAGACAGGTCCAGGATTTAATGGACAAAGGATTGGTTAGAGAAAGCTTGAGTCTGTGTGTTGTTCCGACAATACTCAGTCCAAATAAAGACGGAGGCTGAAGGATGTGTACTGACTCAAGGGAAATCAACAAAATAACCATCAGGTACAGATTTTCATTGCCAAGGATGGATGATTTGATGGATTGCTTAAGTGGGGCGAATTTTTTTTCAAAGATTGATTTGAAAAGTGGATATCACCAGATTCGTATGAGGGAAGGTGATGAATGGAAGACAACCTTCAAGACTAATGAAGGGTTGTATGAATGTCTTGTTATGTTGTTTGGCTTAACAAACGCCCCAAGAACTTTCATGAGGTTGATGAACGAAGTCCTGAAGGATTTCATCGGAAAATTTGTCATTGTGTATCTTGATGACATATTGATTTTCAGTAAAACAGAGGCAGAGCATCTGAAACATTTGGCTACAGTGATGTAGAGGCTACAACAAGAGAAGTTGTTGATAAATATGAAGAAATATTCATTCATGAAGACAGAGCTCATTTATTTGGGGTTTTTTATTTCAACAGATAAGTTGAGGATGGATCCAGATAAGGTGGAGGTAATTAAGAATTGGCCATCACCAAAGAGTATATTTGAGGTGAGAAGTTTTCATGGATTGGCTAGTTTCTACTAGAAGTTCATCAGGAATTTCAGTGGAATTAGTGCACCGATGATGGACACAGTGAAGAAGAGACACAAGTATTTTCACTGGACAGAAGAGGCTGAGAAATGCTTCAATTTGTTGAAGAGGAAAATCATGGAACAACCAATTCTGGTGTTGCCGGATTTTACAAAGACATTTCAGGTAAAATGTGATGCAAGTGGGTTTGCAATAGGGGCAGTCTTGGGCCAAGAAGACAGGCCGATAGCATACTTCAGCGAGAAGCTGAATGAAGCGAAAGTGAAGTACTCCACTTATGACAAGGAGTTCTATCCTATTATCCAGGCATTGAAGAAATGGAGAAACTACTTGATTCCTAAGGAGTTTGTCTTATACAGTGACAATCATGCTTTGCAATTTGTGACTCAACTGGAGAAGTTGAATCAAAGACATGAAAAATGGGTTGAATACATGCAGAACTTTACTTTTGTAACTAAGCATATTTTTGGAACTGCTAACAAAGTTGTTGATGCTTTGAGCAGGAAATGTTTGCTGTTGTAGGAGTTTAGAGTCAAAACATTGGGTTTTGATGATCTCAGGGACATGTACAAAGATGATCCAGATTTTAAAGAGGTGTATGAAGAAGATGAGAATCCAATTCTCAGGGACAAAAGCCAATGGATAGAATACATGATCCAGGATGGATTGTTATTCAGGGGTAATCAAATTTGTATTCCAAATTGCCCCATGAGGGAGAATTTGCTGAAGGAGAAACATAGTGGAGGATTGGTCGGACATTTCGGTCATGACAAGACGTTCTCAAAGCTAAATGAGTCATATTATTGGCCAAGAATGAGAGAAAATGTCAAGATATTCGTAGATAGATGCAGAATTTGTCAGCATTCAAAAGGAAAGAGGAAGAATGCAGGTTTTTATCAACCGTTACCCATACCTGACAGGCCGTGGGATGCAGTCAGCATGGACTTCATATTGGGGTTGCCAAGAACACAAAGAGGGTTTGACTCAATATTTGTGGTAGTGGATAGATTTTCTAAAATGGAACACTTCATACCATGTCAGAAAACCAGTGACACAACTCACATTGCAAATTTGTTTTTCAAAGAAGTCATTCGACTTCATGGCTTACCGAGGAGCATAGTTTTAGATTGAGACACCAAGTTCGTGGGACACTTCTGGAGGACCTTATGGAAAAAGCTAGGGACGAACTTGTCGTTCAGTTCAACTTATCATCCTCAAACGGATGGACAGACAGAAGTTGTGAACATAAGTTAGGGAGACTTGTTGAGAAGCTTGGTGACAGAACACCACAGTTAGTGGAACAATATTATGCCACAGGCGGAATTTGCTTATAATGATTCAATCAACCGAAGCACAAGGCAGAGCCCATTCCAAATTGTTTATGGGATGCAACCAAGGGGAGTTTATGAATTGAGAGATTCATAACAGAATGCAACTAGGAGTGCTAGTGCAGAAGGTTTTGCAGAAGCGATGAAGAAACTTCATAGCCAGGTGAAAGAACGATTGCAGAACTCGAGCCAAGAGTATAAACGCAGAGCAGATCAACACATGAGACAACTTCAATTTGAGGTTGGTGATTTGATTCTGGCACATCTGAGGAAGGAAATATTCCTGAAGGGGACATATAACAAGCTAAAGATGAAGAAGAACGGACCATGTAAGGTCTTAAAGAAATTTGGGGCAAATGCTTACGAGATTGAATTACCCGATGGGATCGAAATTTCTCCGATATTCAATGTCTCAGATTTGTACCCATACAAAGATGAGGAAGCAAGAACAAGTGATCAACAACCAGAGGTTCAGTGGACAAAACAGATGCCAGTTGCAGAGAAGCCATAGATGGAAATCATACTGGACAAGAGAGTTAGCAAGAGGACCAGGAGAAAGGAATACTTTGAATACTTGGTCAAGTGGAGAGGACATCTAGTTGAATATGCCAGCAGGGAAAATGAAGAAGAGATCCAGAAGCATGGACAGACCGTGTGAGAGCTCATGGACAGGAGCCCATGAATATTTTCAAGTGAGGGAGTATGATGCAGGAGCATCGCCAACATCAAGCGAGCATGGGGCAGGCGCCAACGCATTTTGGCACATGATAAAAAAAATTGAATGATTTTGAAGTAAATACGCCAAACATAAATGAAACAATTAAGGAAGGGTGTACTTCCTGATTTGTAAACAGACCTTGAGCATCTCGCTCTCGTCTGTATTAGGTGAAGGCATTTAAGTTAATGAATGTAAGTAGGTAGAATTGAATTCCTAGATTAGACAATTTTAGGAGCCGGAGGGAAAACAGATATAGACACCCTCCCTTACATTATTGTGTCAATAAGAAGCATTATGATTATGAGAGAGAAAATAGCATAAGAGAGCAGAAAACTATGTAGAAGAACCCATGTACAAAAATTCTGAGATTAATATATGAAGTTTGATTTAGAATCATGGTGTTCAAAATAATTTTTGTGTATGCATGATTGAATGTTCTGCTCATGATTGTTTACTCTCTGTTATACATTTGCTTGATGTGTGAATGTATGATTTCATATTTAATTTCTGAAATCTAAAGAGAGGGAGAGTGAAGAATGAGTTTCAATTGTTTCTCTGTCTGAGCTAGAAGTTTCCTGCAAGGAGTGCAGTGAAGTCATCCACATGGTGTGCGTTGACGGAGGTCAGAGTTCGTCTCTGCAAGCTCAGGAGAGATAACATGATTCTCGTTCTCACATAAGTGTAAGTTAAGTACAAGAGCCGTGCAAGTAGTGCGCAGACCGAGTGAAGTCTCAATGTTTTCAAACTGAGCGAAGTTGTTGAAAGACTGTTGTTGCCGAGAGTACACAGAGTCGGAGAAATCAATACCTGGAAGCATTCAAGAATTGTCACAAGGAGTGTGTGCAGGAGTCTTCTTGAAGACTCGAATCATGGAGAAAACTCAGGAGTTTTAGTACCTTAAAGAATTTAGAAAGAAGGCGCAGCAAAAGTGTTTTGCAGGAGGACAAGTTCCATAAGAAGAACACTTTGTTTCATTTCGCATAAATCACCAAGGAGGAAATTGACGGTCAAAGTCCTCCGTGGAGGATTCACGAAGTCCCAAAAGCCTTCCGATTTTGCATAGGAGCGAGAAGGTTACAGAAGCATTCATCGAGCGTAAAGCTCGGGAGAAATCGACCGTTGTATCACCCACATATTTCACGTCTCGGGGTTTTGGGAGGTGAAGATTCGAAGCCCTTGTAGCGAGACTCACAAAATCGTGAAAGGTGAAGTCCCAAGATAGCGAAGTAATCTAAGTTGTCTATCGGAGGAGGACATGTGTCAGAGATCAGAAGATCTCACGAATTCGGGGTTTCGCTGGGTGTGAACCCAAATTTTGAGTGCTCAGAGTTGCGAGAAGTGAAGTTGCGAAGTGCCGAGAGCCAACATGAGGGACACATGGCATAACTGCATAGTGGGCCCGGGAATATAATCAGTCGGGTACACGTCAGACATTTGGAGGAGTCAACACCCCTTTGACCTCTTGCATCTTGGGGACTCGGGAGATAAGAGAACAAAGGTTCGATCCTTCAACTCTCGAAGTCACGAGTAGCAATAAGGAGAGGAGAAAAGTAAAATCTCGCATCTCGGGGGTTCGGGAAAGAAAAGGGGCAAGGCTCGATGTGTGAATTCGCGAAGGCACGAGAGGCGAAAGGCGCTAGTGCTTAGCCTAGCCAGCGGTTGCGCAAGGAGGGTGCGGACAAAAGGGGAGCCATAACCATTTCACGGTCTCAGGTATAGCGGAATTGGAGGAGGAAGGCTCAGAGTTTCAACTCGTGAACTCACGAAATCATGAACCACGAGAAATAACCTATGGATTGATTTGAAGGGGGATTTCAGCAGAGAATCTGAAAGAGTCGATCCGGCTCAAGGGCGTATACAACGATCCTGTGAGCGGATCTCGTTCTCGAGGGGCCGATAGGGTCTGCGTCAAGAGACCACACATAGAAGAAGATTATTGGTGTTTGATCTAGAAAGGATCAAGTTCCATGAGTCTCAATCAAAATTACTCTAAGCATGTTATCCATGGTACAATTTATCCTACATTTTTAGTGAAAATTGGAGTGTAATTGACTCTAATATACTACATTTTTTCTGGTACTTATTCACTATATGACATGCATATTAACACTTGAGCACATGGTGCAAATATGACAATGAATATAGCCAAAAATCTATCTTGGTAGAAGACAAATAAGAGGCTTTTCAGTATCATGATATAGAAGTTGATAGGAAAGGAGATTTTTCCATTAATAAAATTTTGACATTGTCATAGGGGAGTGGTCAAAACAATACCATAAACATTGGTTTGAAATAAGTAATTCTAGTAAACAAAGAACATTTCAACATTTACATTGAAGGTTCCTAGTTGTATTATTTAGTGATAAATAGACCCTTCATAGATTCCTTCAGATCATCAGGAGGAGGAGAAACAATATTGAGTGAAGTATGTTTAAATTTGTCTTCTTTTTAGTCACTCATGTTTATATTCCTTTACCTTTTATATTTCATTATGTATCACCATTAGATTTCATAAGCAACTTCATTTTATGTGATCTCGAAAAAAATCAATGAATACATTGGTAATCTCTTTTAAGATGGTAAGAAAACAAAATATGAGCCATCATATGTTGATAAAATTGTATTTAAAACATCCTTAAGGACTGGCTAGATGATAAGATGGTTGTCGATGAGAAGAAAGCACGAGAAGTGGACCATCGAACACCACAATGGAAATCCACAAATGTAATAAATAATAAATGCTTGTTGTTGATTTTGATATGCTTGTAGTTAGTTATTTTGATATGCTTTAAACTTATTATCTTTCTTTGATGTAATCTTTTAGTACCATTGATGTACTTTTTTGGCCATTTCTTGGACATTGATAAACTTATTGATATAGTCACAAATTGATGCAAACAAATTAAAAATTACACATTCTTTTGGTCAAGTCAGGAGGTCCGCAATTAAAGGGCACTCTATAAGTTTATCAATATAATCTTATTTATTATGCCATTATATTGGATTAATATATGTCATTATCAAATATGTTTTTCTCTAATTGCATACAGTTATATGATTATAGTTTTGATCTCATTGAAAAAGAAATAAAGTATGCCTCAAAGTATGCCTCAAGAAATGGTTATCAAAGAATGGTGGAAGTTTTCTAGCCCATGCCCCTAGTATTTAATTGTTAATTATGTGTTTATTTTTTAACTTATATATAGTTGGAATTAATTTTTCATTAATTGAAATATATCATATCCTTCTACATTAATGATGATGAGAGTGATTCAGAGGAATCAAAGGGTATTGACAACTTTTAACCTATATGTTTTTTATTACATCTTTAAATGTTAGCAATTTATTTTATTTTATTGAACTCATATTCTTTTATTATTTTTTTACAGAGTGAGGATGAGGAGAGTTCAGAAGATCAGAAGGGAACTGACAACAATTCAATGAATTTTTTTTATGTCAAATTCATTTCATTTCCTAATATCTTTAGATAATTTTTCATGGTATGTTTTAGACAAATTTGAGATTTCTCTGGGGTTCAATGTACCACTTGTTTACAGGTAGAAAAAATTACATAGTTATTTTACAATTTAACTTAAGAGTTCATCATTGCATTTATAGATACATGGTTTTTTGCTTCCATGGTGTGAAATTAATTGAATGTTAGAGTGGTAAAATTTTCTAATTGCATTTATGGATTCAAGGGGTTTTGTGTGAAATTGATTGAATGTTGGTGTAGTAAATACACATACTACATGGGTGATAGGTGTGGGGGTGGGTGGTGGGGGTTCATCTTTGATCTTGAAGGAGAAGTGGAAATTGAATTTTCTTAGGGTTTAGGAAAGACCACCAACGATTAGTTAGAATATATTACTCTAATTCAAGGTTTGATGATAATGGAGAAAAAAGGGATAAACCCATTCTCAATGGTTGGGGATTCCACTATTATAATTCATCAGAATTTCTATCAATTTGTGCCTCACGACACTCACTTGAGTAGACTCATCGTCATAGCCCAAAGGCTAGTGAAAATTTTCAAAATTGAAGGGTTCTTTCATGTCTTAAGGTCGCATAACTCCATCATCGATAAGAAATAAAATGAGGCATGCAATCTACAAGTAGGAATAATGAGGACAAAGGGGGGTGGGGATCATCTATATGTGATCTCCCATGAATAAATTCTCAAAGCTCCCCCTTATGAATCAAATGCAAAGTTCATTGTTAAGGTTAAAGAGTTCTTTATCAAAGGGTGAGTGGTGCATGAATATGAAATGTCATTCTCAAGAATTAACGACCCATTTACTCCATGTACCTCCTTTTAGTTCATCATGAGTGGTCTATTATTTCAAGTCTGCAAAAATGGAACGAGAGCTTAAATGTGGTTTTATTCATAGAGCCATTTGGAAGCAAAAGATTATTGTGGGAATTAATTCTTGATTTTAGAGTTCTTGAGAGTGTTGTTTGATGTCTTGGAGTTTGCTTTTCGTCGAAGGTTATTAAGTGTGAGTGTTTTGTCTTGGAAACAATGGCCATATCTCATGACCATGTAGTGCATTGTGCAATGTGTGAGAGATCAATTGTTCGAAGGGAATCAAGAGGTGTGAAATGCATATCCAAGAAGCTCATGAGTGTTTATATTTTTACATTAGGAAATGGGAAACACGGGGAAAATAATGGGAACAAAGAAATGCGATGGAATCTCAAGAACTACAAAGGTAGGTAATTGGTGCAAATACTGTTAATATTATGGTAGCTGCGGGAGGTATTTACCTCTACATGTGAACTTGACGAGAATAGAAGACTCCGGGAAGCAAGAGAAACCCTAATGAATNTTCAGTATTTGGCTTGGATATCTCTTGGCTAGGGTTTGGACTATCTGATCAGCTTTTTGTGATGTGCTATCCTTGGGGAGAGATGCACTACTCTTTGTTTGGCTATATAGCCTAGTGTTTGCTTCCGGAGGAATTCTCAGGTCAAGGTTAAGGTGCTCGGAGGGAGGCTTCGGCTTGTGGTTGGGAGACGAGGGTATCGTCATGGTAAAACGAGCACACAATCCTTTATATTCTAACAAGTTATGGGCCCACACCCCTTCAGTCAGCCTAAAATGCTGGAAGGAAACATAGCCACTAGATATTGAGCTCGTTGAGGAGCTGCCGCTAAGGTTACTAGCAGGAGCAGCTTCCAAAAGCACTACAACTAGGGTTACCAGCAGTAGCAGTTGCAGAAACCCTAAACCTCTTGTTGAGACACCTTAAGTAACGAGATTGACCTAATCTCCATATAGATCAGTGCGCCATAGCCCAACGCATCTTCTGGTACACTCTGAAGGCCAAGACGTGAAGTTTGGATTTCTGGTCAAATCTAGGGTTTGACCAAGTCAAGCAAGCCATGACGAACTCTATGAAGTTTAAGAACAAGCTAGAAGGAGCCTCCAACTTCAGAGCCTGGAAGACAAGGATTGACCTCATCCTTGCTAAGAATAAAGTGTTGGACATTGTGAAAGGGAAGATCGTGAAGCCAGAGTTTACAAAAGGAGAAGAGAAGGAACCACAAAACATTGCATCTATGGAGAAGTTCAAAGATGTTGACATCAATTCCATGAGTATCATAGTGGATTCCATAAAAGACCACTTGATACCCTACATCTCCCATCTTGACTCATCTAAGAAGATGTATGATGCCCTAACTAATCTTTTCTCAGTCAGAAACATTNCCCAGCTAAGAGATCAACTACAAGCTATTGAAGAGATCACTTCAGAAAAGGAATTGGTGAACATAGTACTCAATGGTCTTCCCAAAACATGGGATGCATTTGCCGCAAGCATGAATACAAGGAAGGAGTACCCAACATTTGAAGAACTCTGACTTGTTGTGCTCAAGAAGAATCAAGGATCAATGAAAAGGAGAAACCTCAAAAGAATTACAATGATCAAGCCTTCACAGCAAGATTCAAGAACTTCGGAAACAAAAAGAAGTTCGGTTCAAGGAGGAAGCCAAATCAAGAGAAAGACATCTCAGAAATACAATGCTTCAACTGTCAGAAGTATGGTCACTACAGGAATCAGTGTCTCGAGCTAAAGAAAAGGAAGAATAAACACGAAGCATCGATTGCCGAAGAAAAGGAACCAATAAAGAAGACTAAGCAGAATGGAAGAGATTTCTTCTACTAAAAGGTAACAACACTCTTCTTATTTCTGTACATATCTTGCTTGCATTGTCTTTGTACATATCTTGTATATCTATCTCTTGGTAGATAATGTGTTCCAAGAAGAACTATACCTATGGAAGAACAACAAGATAAGAATGAATATCATTAGATAATACATATGAAAGGATGAAATACAAATCATGTGAAAACTACTACAAGACAAACCAATCCCGAAGAAACTTAGAAGCCAGACATCAAGAGAAATTGGGAAAGACTTATAACGACAACTAAGACGGAAGCATGGACTCTGTTAAGACAAAGAAAGCCAATTATATATTGTAGAAGACAATAAGGTTGCAGATGGAAGCGTGGACTCTATTATATATTGCATAAGACAATAAGGTTGCAGATGGAAGCGTGGAATCTATTGTAGAAGACAACAAGGATGGAGACAGAAGTCAGACGAAGGGAGCAGATTATATACACTCTTACATGAAGAAAGGATTAGGAGGGAGTTAATCCTGTGATCGATTGAAGATGATGAAAATATATATCCATGGTAGCATCCATAGAAAGACAGTACGTGTTCAACTCTACCACAGAAGAAGACCTTTCGAAGAGAATCCTTAAAGTATTCCTGGTCGACCATCCAGATCTGTGAAACGATGATGAACGGAAGAAGTGGAATCTCTAGAGCATGGAATCCAGAAGAAACTCCATGAACCCAAAAGCTAAAGAA
>JZKD02S0611963.1:184462-233846 GCA_000966675.3 Picea glauca | reverse complement strand
ATATATATATATATATATATATATATATATATATATAATTTGAAACCTCTCAAATATAAGAGTGGATCAAACCCTAATTGCATGGGCTTGATCGTTTCATCAATCAATGGATGTTTGAGAAAGGGATTTTGGAGAATCATAGGTTGTTGAGAAGGAGTAGATTTTTGGGACCATGATCGATGTACTTCTACAATGGAAGGATATAAATGTGTAAGAGTGGATCCTTAGGACCATAATGTATGTACTTTTGCAATGTAAGTACATAGATGTGTAAGATGGTATTATTGGCAGATATTATAAGAAAACTTTCCACAAGGATTATTGATCATCCTATCCTCCAAAAATAAGTGTAGCTCCTTCAAAACAAGATATCGGAGCAAAAAAATTGCTCTGTGAGCCATAGTTTCAACTCGAGAAAAGAATATGAGAGCATAAGCTTAATGGAGGTAGAAAGTCCCTTTGTCCTCCTTGGGACCTTATATTTATATTGGAAAATTAGGTTTTCAAGAGGATATATTCTTGGCATGAGTACCTTAGGGTGATAACAAATTTGAAACTCGGACGTAACTTCCCAAAACCACCTTTCATTACAAGTTGATTAGGGGATTTTATATTTTTTTAGTTGTGGGACTATGGGTGAATTCATTAGCCCAAAACCTATGCCCAAGCCATCATGGGTTCAAGTGAAATGTAGAGGATTTGCACTTAAAGTGACAAAATCTCATCAATCTTGGAAAAAAGGTTTGGCTAAAAACTCTCTTTTGAAAATGAAGCTTTGGGATCAAGGATTCTATTAGGCTTTCCATTGAAAACAAGAAACATTAAAAAATAATGTTCAACGAAAAATTGTGGTTGTTAAATTTAACTTTCCATTGAAAGTATTTTTGGTCAAATGATAGTGATTTGTTTCCAATCGGAATAATTTTTTACTTTGGATGAAAAACCTTTGCCACACATCCCCACGACATTTTATGCAATAAAATCATTACATGTCTTCATATATTCGCTCACATTAAAACTATATGTTTTGATAACCATATGAATTAACGAATGTCAAAAATATGCAAAAGTTGAGACTCTGAGTTTTTGATAACCATATGAATTAACGAATTTAAAAAATATGAAAAAGTTGAGACTCTGAGTGACTACATCATTCATCATATTTTTTTAGAATTCATCACTTTAATTTGAATTAACCATCTTACAAACATAGTAAGTTAATGAGGCTTTGAAAGATAAATCTCCATTCAATAAAAAAAATCTACCTTTAAGTCTTAAGTCAATGTTTCAAGTGAAAGAAAAATTAGATCAAGAACTTGGAACCTTTTTTAACACAACATGCAACATTGAGCTTGGATAATGTGTGATACATGTGCCAACACAAAAAGGAAAGGTTACAATTTGCTCACCAATATGCTTGATGTTTCAAGTGAAAGAAAATTTAGATCAAGAGATTGGAATCTTTTTCAACACAACATGCAACATTGAACTTGGATAATTTGTAATACATGTGCCAAAACAACAAGGAAAAGTTACAATTTACTCACCCATAAATCTTGAAATAACCATTGTTCCACATGTACAATAAGAAGTTGTACATACATCAATTTGTCAAGAAAAAATATTTGTGACTGTTAGCATTTGAGATGTTCTAGACTGCAAAAAGAACATGCCAAGCACATCTTGAAGAAATATGATAATGTTTTTGTGTGTTGGTGGATCGGGCGGATTGGGTAGACAGTGTTAAGAAGAAACTAGGTAGAAATCTGGAATTAACACAAGATCAGTGATCAAGGCCATTGGGCATGGAGTCTCCTGTAATATTTCATGGATCAAAGGTAGGTGACTTAGTTATCAGACAGGTTTATATAATAGCATGGATAGGTAGAAGAATAAGGAAAACAATTATGAAAGACATAGGCATCACTAGCATATCATATCTGCATAATCCATATGATAGAATCTTCATGAACAATTTTTTTTTCATTAATGAATAATAGATATCTGAATAAAATCCACAAAACAGAGCAAGTACACTAAGGCTTTAATGCACGACAATTCTTTAGTTCATAAGTTCTATTCAAACAAGAAGAGAATGGATGTAAAACACTGAGAGAGTAACAATATGATAACATAACCCACAAAAGTCTTTGATAATCAAATCCTACAGGAAGAATTTCCCATTGGGCATAAAATTTAGAACACTTCCCAGAAAGTATGATCTAACCTGCCTCTTCCCAAAGGAAGATCCCCCCTTTCAAGTCCTTGATCTTTGCTTTTATGCTTTTCAAATGATTAATCGTTACCTAAGAATGCTGGAACAACCTCATGAAGATGTTGGAACAATCTCCTAAATCTGGAATTGATTTGTTATTTTACTAATTCTTGGCCTTTAAATATGGGATCGATTTCCTTCATATCTAGAAATGATTTGAATGTTGATTCTCCTCCATCGAATTTGAAACTATTGAGAATGGCACTCCTAGAAATGCTAGATAACTATCTCAACTAATTTTTAAATTGCTAACTGGAGAACACAGACTCAATACCCATCACCTTCAAATTTGGAATTAACCATTTGATGCTAATCTCATTTTTTGGCTTGGTATTTCGTGTGACACCTGGGCATGCTTGTGGATGTGTTGGATTTTGCATGTCTGGGATATATACATGCAAGAGATATACAATATCGAGCACTTTTTAAATTGACATATGTTTCATATCATGCCAACATGTAATGCATCACTATAGACCTATGAGCATTCTTAATACTTAGGATCGGGTGCTTAGATGATATTTCGACACCTGAGTGTTACTCTATCTCTTGGTGTTTAATGCATGTTGGCGCTAGAGCAAGGCCCCTTTTATTATGTAATGGGAATAATCCCATATGCACACGGTGTAATCAACTATTACGCTTGATAAAGACAAGCGTACCTCCAATAGATTAATGTGTTGAGCACAGCTTATGTAGGCCTCTCTCCTTGACACTCCATGTGTGGGCACTTTCTTGATGCCTTGACTCTTGGTTGGAAGTTTGATAGCTTGTTGGTCGAATTTAGTGGCATGATGTGAATTGGAGATTAAACTTACAACCCAATATTTTTTATAAAAATAACAATACCTCTGCACAAAGTGACTTTCAAACCTTGACCCTTTAGTAAACATTACTAAAACCAAACATTTCCCACAACCAAAACTTTATATGACACACTCAGAACGAAAATTTCTAACATGAACACTATTACTTACATCAATAGTGTCATTTTCATTTTAAACTTACAACCCAATATTTTTTATAAAAATAACAATACCTTTGCACAAAGTGACTTTCAAACCTTGACCCTTTAGTAAACATTACTAAAACCAAGCATTTCCCACAACCAAAACTTTATATGACACACTGAGAACGAAAAATTCTAACATGAACACTATTACTTACATCAATAGTGCCATTTTCATCTACCCTAATAAATCAAACCTCAGTAAATTAATTAGCATGAACACTATTCCTTACATCAACAAAAAGGTTTAAACACAACAAAAAGGTTTAAACACACATTAAATTTATTTATTTCAAGTTAAATATTATTTATTGGTTTGAACACTCATTAAATTTGTTTATTTCAAGTTAAATATTATTTATTGTATTTTTCCCTTTATCTCCCTCTCTAATATCATTATATCATGAAACCAACCTATCATATTTTTTATAATCTTCTTTAAGTTTTTGCATTCATTTCATCCTCGCTTCTCACGTCACTTAGGCCTATTTTAACATATTCTCTATTTTACATTTTTATAATGCTTCATTATTTTGACTTAATGACCATGTTTTAATTTCTTCTTTATCCTTACATAACGAATTTTAGTCAACGTTTGCAATATTACTTCCTATCTTCCCACTGCTCGTAAAGTTGGGTGAAGGATTTTACTCGAAATGTAAAGATATATTTATAAATTAAAATATATCTTTGACCATATATCCCATTATTAAAAACTTGCATTATAATGTTAATGATATGCTCATGCATACGTAAGCATGGGATCACCCTTAAAAAAATGACATAATTTTACCATTTTATAATTAATCCAAAATTAATCCATATTAACAAGTACTTCAGCATAATGAAGGAACCTTCTACTAAATGAAATAATGCCTTCGGTACTTAAGAGTGAATGGATAATGAAGTAATGTTTTCTTACCACACAAGCTACCGCCACCACTTAGTGACGTGTCACATGTGAAAATGTTGTTAGCGAGTTCTAGAAATTTGCTATAAAGTCATCTTGATAACGTATGTGCAATCCTCACCGGTCATGGCGGTCAACATTAAGTAGTCTAACGACTCACTAAAAGCGAATAGTACAATATTACCCATTGAAGTTGACACTCACCTCAAGGGGGGTGCATTAGAAAATTACACATGTTACACATTTCTAAAAGGAAGTATTTGACTAGTGACTAATTCATGTTGAAAATATGATACAAAATTGTTGTATTACAATCTATTTCTTAAAGGGTCATGGTATCAAATAATCTCATTTATTAGAGTTAAACAATGTTTACATGTGGTTTTAAGTGTGAGCTTGGTTACTATCCTATTTTTGTCCTTTTCACCTTAACCCAAGGTCATGGGTTTCTAGATTTTATCTTTATGCTTTTTAAGCAAAGTTACACCTTAACCCAAGGTCATGGGTTTCTGGATTCTAGCTTTATGCTTTTTAAGTAAAGTTAAGAGCTAGGATTGTGGAAGTTGATGTGTGAAACTGCCTTTTTCAAGAGGGCATTTCTAGATCAATGAATTTGACTACCCACACTCCACCAAATGCTTGCTTTCTAGTTGAAATATGACAATTCCAACTTATTTCCAACTCCATATTATATAAGCATTTGACCCGAGATTCCCGTTCCAAGTAAAACCCTAAATGTGAAACAACTAACTCGCCTCCTTCCAACTCCATCACACACACAATATATGACTAAATTCCACTAGGGTTACATGGTCTTCAACAAAATTCCACTAGGGTTACATGGTCTTTTTTAGGTTACTTGTCCTGTGGGCACGAGTCACACATGACGTTGAGAATGGGTATCAAATTGGAATTGGAATACATGCAAAATTAAAATAAGGGATTGCTAGTAAAACTCCTGTGGGGGTGCTTTGTCATGCCTTGGAAGCAACGTTTATCAGTAAGCTAAGAATTTCGTGCATGACAAAATGGAATCTTTGTTTGTTTTTGAAATAAGGTGTGATCTGTTCAAATCTCAAGGCACTGGCCCTCCCACGTCATCCAATAGTGGTAAGGGACTATGCCACGTGCATCGTCAGTAACATGACCTTGTGGCCACTGAAGAGGCACTGGAGCCACTGGTGACACAATGAGTTATAGGAACAAGAGTGTGATAGATGCAAGTGCAATAAAGGTGAGTGCACTGCAAATGAGTGTAACCAGAGTGGACACGCATGGATGACAAAGTGGAGAGAGAATGTAATTTATGATAAAGTGGAGAGAGAATGTAATTTATGACAGTGTGATAATCCCATGAAAATAATTGTATGGATTTTAAGGCCAAAACGTCTCGAAGTTTGCACGGTTAGTGTGCGTGAAAGGAATCTACAAGTACAATAATTTAGGCATGTTAAGAGTGCGGTTGAAGTATAGATAGTGTAGGGAAGTAAATCACTAATATGATAAAAAAAAAATATATTGTTTTAAGAATTTTGTTTAAAGTTATAGTAGTATTTAATTAATACACGTATTTGTATTTTTGTTAAAGGTATTGGTAATTCTAAAATAACTTAAATCACTATTATTTTGAAAAATGAGTGGATCAATGAATAACTTTATCGACCATCATCCAGCAATTTTTTTATAGAATTATATGAATGTAACTTTTACATCAGTTTGGATGATTAGATGTTTTTATCTTATTTTATGTTTCTACGATATTTAAGTGTGGACCATCTTCAAGCAAAATTTTTATAGAATTATATGAATGCAACTTTTACATCAGTTTGAATGATTAGATGTTTTTATCTTATTTTGTTTCTATGATATTTAAGTGTGGATGAGGTTTATTGTGCAAAGTAAATTTATGTTCTAATTTTAATATTTATTTTTTCAAATGGAAAATTTCTTAATTATATATTAATATAATTTGTTTTCAGTTTAAAAAGTTATAAACTCTGATATGAAAAAACTGCTGAAAGTATAATGAGAATGAAAGGATAGACTTTCATCATAGGAAGCTTTTTAGCTAGCAAGAGCAAAAACTATTATTTCTGAACATATAGTGAAGAGAGATGTTTGTAAGTCAATGAAAAAGCAAAACATAGCAAGAGCAAAAACTATTATTTCTGAACATATAGTGAAGAGAGATGCTTGTAAGTCAATGAGAAAGCAAAACATAGCTGGAATTTGCAAGAAAAAAATGTCTTTCTATGACATATGTTGTACTTCCAGCTTTCATATTTAGTAAGCTCATTGTGGGAGAGTGTAAAAACAGATCTTAAAAGATAATTAAGAAGTGGGAGGGTCTCTCATGACCATCTATCCATAAGTTGTAAGTGAGGATTCTCAAAAAAAAATTGAATGTTGTCTTTGAAAGTTGATCAACAACTTTGTTATGCTCTCGATAAATGTGGTTGTAATTGAGCTTTTTGAAAGTAGACTGAATCAATCTAATTATGTCCTTCCAAGCCAAGAGCGAGATTGCTTGGAGATCTCCCATGTTTTTCAACCAAACGATGATGATTCTAGAGTCTCCAAGGATATGTAGGTCTTCAATGTGTAGTCTGAAAGCTAAATATAAAGTGGCCCAGGCACCCAATAGCTCTGCCCTGGTATTGGTGCACGGGCCACAGTTGAAAGACCAATTGTAAAAAGTATTTTGAGTGGTTTTGATTACCCCTCCAACTCCGCTCTGGGTGCCATATGTGTGCGTTGCTCCATCGAACCATCCAATATGTGTGCCTTCTAAATTAGGAACCTTCAAAGTATGTTGTTTTAGAGGCTTGTTTGCATGTGCAGCATTCCAAGCGTTGTAAATACCAAGGGCTCTGTATGATGTAGCACCGACGGAAAGGCATATTGTTCCTTTCCAGCCAAGTAGCCTAACAAATAAGGGAAAAAAGATGCATGAGTTTTTTTTCATTTTGAGCCCATCTATCAAAGCAATTTGGAAGCAAAATCTCATCCCAAATAATTTTAAATTTTAAATTCAAAATAATATTTCCAAAAACTGTCTAATAAAAGAGCAATTAATAAATAGATAGTTTGTTAATTAATATTTGCATATTGAGTTGTGCATATTCTATAAATTAAACTAATTTTATAATAAATGAACTCTCTTTTCAACCACAAATTATTAGGTATGAAAAGAGTTTTACCACCATTCAATATGTATACATGATGAAATAATGACCACAAAAGTTTTACCCAATTTAAAATCGACCTACATTCAAAATTCAATTAAACTTGTGACTAAACGAAAACTTCAACAATATATAACTGAATACTTGACAAGTCAGACAAAATTTGATAAAAATGAAATAATGTCTTTAGAATAGTGTAATATGTACATGATAAATTTGAGATTGTACTAACTATACACCATTTTTAATTATTAAAAAAAGAATTGAAATTGGTCCCACTAGTGCACTAAATAGATACTTGTCAACCATTTGAGAAGACATAGAAGGGGGTTCGAGAACTTAGCAAAAGTCATTGAAAAGGTAAAAGGGGCCCCCAAAAAAACCAAGGGGGGGCGGTGGTGGAAGGGGCATTTACAACTCCTGAAACTATGTACCTAATGCTAACCCCGTGATTTGTTGATGTTGGCCAACCGTATTTGACAAGGCAACGCACACAACTAGACTGGAATTCAAGTTGGGGCGGCTCAACGTGTGCAGTACCCATTTGGTAACCGCTCAACGTGTGCAGTACCCATTTGGTAACCGCTCAACGCAACCAACTCTTGTTTTTTACAGATTCGACACCAAAACCTGAGAGGCAGGTGGCGGTTTGGGTTTATAACTTATGACCTCCGGAACCTGTCAAATGTTAGAAATTAATACTGAATCTTCCACGTCATCTACTGACGCGGACAAGGCATCGACTACGGATTGGAAAAACAAGAGCCACGTGGAAATAAATAGAAACCATGAAAGGCAAAGTCCGTGCTGTCAAAAAAGGACAGAGGACGCTAAAGTTAGCGTGTGCAGAGGGGAATATGGTCGTGGCGGGTAGGGTTAGTAGATGGCGGACGTTAGGTTGGCGGAGAAGGCGATAAAAATGGGAGTTAGAAGTGGGCAAAGGAATCTGCAAAGCAGACGAAACGAGCTCCTTGTCGCCAAAAACGGGCCTGGTTTTAGCGGTTTCCAGTGGATGCGGTATACTAAATGGATATACATCGCGGCAATTTGGGAACAACATGTTTACGTATGAATGCGTGTATATATACACATACGTGAGAATACAGCAGAGAATTGCGTGGGGAATGCGGCTATCTGATACCTTTGAGCGCGCACAGCTTCAGCAAATAGGCTTTGGAGAGCGTGGACTTTGGGCGGAGAATATATATATATATATATAAATATATAGATAGATATATAATATATATACAGCGAGAATCCGTTCATATGGATGGATAGAGAGATTTGTGTGGGAGGGACCCAATTGAATTGGAAGGTGGTTGCCTACAAGTAATGCAGACACGCCTCCTCACACGTGGTATACTCAACCAAACCCAGTCAAGAGCTCAGCCGCGTGGTGGACAAAACCAACGAGAAGTAGAAGACGAAGCATCGTGGGCAGTGGATTTTGAGATTAGAGATTGACAGCGCCAACGCTGAGCAGACTGTTCCATTATAAGCTTTTTACTTTGCAAATCCAATCCAATATCCAATCTTCTGGGTCTTCGTTTCGTTTCGTTCAATTCCACCCCCCCACCCACCACCACCTCGGAAGTCTGTTTTTCTGTACAATTTTGACCACTAGGCATGCTCTATACGTAAAATTCTGGTTACCCACCAGGAAGTATCGCGTGTTTTGCAGACTTCTAGAAGCGAGGACTGAGCTCTTGCAGGCGTCTGATTTAAGCTTGCTCGTGCTTTCTTCCAGTAGTTATTCGATTCGTATCGATTGTAAGGATTTTCAGAGATTGATGATGAGTGCTGAAGCAGCTGCTATGGAGAGGGAGAGTTTTTTCATGGATACCGTTCGCAGGCCGCAGAGGAAGAAGAAGACCGAGGCCGAGGATGATTTTGACGAGTGTTATTACACGCATATGTGCAAGATTTGCAAGAAGAAGTTTGTCTCAGGCCGGGCTTTTGGCGGTCATATGAGAATTCATGGCCCCGTGGCCACTGCTGCCGCCGCTGCTGCTGAGACCAATGGGAAAAGTCTGGAGCCTCAGAGGAAGAGATCCCGTGCAGCGCCTGCAGAGATTCGAAACCCTGACGACGAGGACGAGGACGAGGAGCTTGATGGGTACGAGCGGAGCTTGATGGGTCGCGAGTTCGAATCCGGGGACGCTAATCCGTCTACGTTTCTCAGGGAGGAGTTCTTGTCATGGAAAGCCGACCGAGATGACTGGGAGTATTCTGAAGAAGAAGAAGGGCTGGATGATGGTGGCCTTCAGGAGAGTACTGAAAGTGAGGCCGAGACCGACATGCCTGAACACCCAAGTGGAGATTTGAGATTGATGAAGGGAAAGAGATCCAAGAGGTCTAGGTATCCAGTCACGTCGGCTACTCAAATTCAAGGCGCGGAGAATTCTGTTTCTGAAGAAGAAGACATGGCGATCTGTCTGGTCATGCTTGCAAGAGGAGTGAATACTCGAAAGCCAAAGGATGGAGCTGAGGAGTCTGCTGATTCCGGATCAAGGGACATCAAGGAATCTGTGCCTGTGCCTGAGCCTGAGCGCCGGTTGGATGCTTTCAAGATTATCAAGAAGAGGAGGATTAAGAGGGCTGAGGATGAGAATGATGAAGGTAAGAAAATTATGTATGAGTGCAGTACATGTAACAAGGTTTTTCATTCGTACCAAGCTCTGGGAGGCCACAGGGCTAGCCACAAGAAAGCCAAGGGATGCTCTCCCAGGCTTGAGGAGAATGAGAGCTTGGTGGAAGAGGAGATTACTGATGAGGATCTCATGATCAGGTCAGGCCATAAATTGCCCAACAGTTTCCACAAGCCTACTCCTCCCAAGGAAATAATGAGCAGAGAAGAAACTGATGAGACTTTAGCAACAGCAACAGGAATCCCTAATAAGAAGAGCAATTCCATGAAAGTCCACGAATGTTCAATCTGTCACAAGGTTTTTGCCACTGGACAAGCCTTGGGCGGTCATAAGAGGTGCCACTGGGGCACCCCGGGTGGAAATTCGGACACTACTAGCACCATTTCCAGTAACACCAAGGAGCCTCCCCTGCCGCCCCAGACTAGTGGTGGCAAAGGAATTGGAGGAGAGTTGTTGGATCTCAACTTGCCTGCTTCTGCTGACGCTGAGGATGATTATAATTGTAAGTTAGCTAATGATGCAGTGGGTCTTTCTCACATGGCTTCTGCTACTGCTGATGTTGATGCTGCTGAAGCTCATAGCAAAATCAGCTTTCCTTTCTTTCAATCATGGTGGACAGACCATCACCACCCCATGGCGCGGCACGGACTGTTTATGTACAATAGCCTCACTCATTCGTCTCGCAGCGGCGAAGACGAAGCAGATAGTAAGCTAGGGACCAAGATTGGGAAGCTAGGAAGCAAATTTGGGTCTGGGATAGTAGAAGAGCAAGACTTCCACAACAGGGTTCAACCGTGGTTGAAATTGTGAGCTACATGTAGAGATAGGGATTAAGAAAATTTGTCATTGTTTGATTCTTTTTACAGTCTTTCATCCTACTGTACACATAAAGGGATTAAAGAAATGCTTTCATCAAATGTGTTCCCATGGAGAGTTGTTTCTTTGCTATATTATTTCTATGCAGCATTTGTCAAAGTAAACGGATGAATAACAGTAGGGAAGATATGAATTTTCTTTCTCTGAATCCCATATGGCTACCTAATAAGCAAGCATCCCATCCCAAACATGGGTGCTCATATCTAGTTACACTTGACATCTAGTCAACCTTGTGTGTTCTCACCCCACTGTCTCTAATCCCTTAAATTTAAGTTTCATTCTCTAATACCTTCAAATTCAGCCTTTTCAGCCATTTATAAGTCTCTAATACCTTCGAACTCAACTCTCTGCAACCAATTACAAACCAGTCCAGGAAGAGTGCCAAAATTGACACATGGGCAAAAAAAATCTTGCACCTTTATAAAAGATTAATCATTATAAACAACTGTCAGGCTAGACTGAAGAGTGAAGTGCATTATGAAAATTTTCGCTGCCTTTTGCTGTCGAAGGCAATTTTGCTCCTTTGTAAACAATTGTTATAAAGATTATAGATTTTCAGTTGCATCTTATTATGATAATCAAATCAAATAGAATTGTTTTGGCAGCAGGAAACTAGGCCATTGCACTATTGTAATGAGCTTATTTATTAACATAGCTCCCTGTCCTTGAAGGATTTCTGGGCTAGTAGCCTGATTGAAAATTCATGTGAATGTTTATTTAGGATTTTCTGATGTGGATGCCTAATAAAAGCAGAGCTTAAAATCTTAAAAAAACAGATAACAAAGTTGACATTGAATGCACACTCTCCGACAACTTGGAAACGCTCCCCTAGATTCCACTTCCCAAGTGAACTTTTTTAATGTGGATGACTAATAAGGGGCAGAGTTTAAAATATTTAAAACAAAAATCAGATGACAGAGCTTGCACAAACTCCAACTTGGAAACACTGGCCAGACTATAACGCTCTCGAACAACTTGTAAACAAACACTGGCCAGACTATAACACTCTCCAACAACATGGAAACACTGTCCAGAGTATATCAAATTTTATCAACATATCTCTCCGTTCTTTAACTAGCTCTTTCTCAACTTTTATCAACATAGCTCTCTGTTCTCAAACTAGCTCTTTCTCAACTTTTATCAACATAGCTCTTCATTCTTAAAGGATTTTTAGGCCAGGTGTCTGTTTTACAGTGAAAAAACTTTCTGTTCGGGAGGATTTCTTTTGATGTGGATGAATGTGGATGCACAACAAAGGGCAGAGCTAAACATATTTTTTAAAATACGATGACAGAGCTTGCACAGACTACCAAGGCACTACCCTGGGTATAACACTCTCCAACAACTTGGAAACACTGGCCAGACTATATCAACTTTTATCAAGATAGCTCTCTGTTCTTAAACTAGTTCTTCTTATTCAAACATTTTCTCAACTTTCATCAATATAGTCTTCGTTCTTATTAGGAGTTTTAGGCCAGGGTCCGTTTTACAAGTGATTAATGTGGAGCCTCCAAGTTACAGTGACAAAGCTCTTTGTTCAGGATATTTAGGCTGGTCATTTGATTTACAAATTGCTGATGTTGGTGGTCCCTGGTAATTTTATTTACACTGTGCAATGTTGATTTAGAATGTCTCTGGTAAACCTTCCAAAAGCACGCTGAAAATGTGGGTGGTGTCTAATAACCTTGGAATGTTATGGAGTTTCATTTTGGGCTTAAACCTATCTGAAGATCAGAAAGTTCTTTGTTCTGAAAAGGATTTCTACATAAATAGTGTGTAGTGTGTTTTACAAGTGGTGGCTGTGGACCTAAAGTTCTTTGTTCTTAAAGGAATTCTACGGTAGTATTCTGATTTACAAGTAGCAGATGTGAACTTTCCAAGTTACAGTAAAAAAGCTATTCCTACGGTAGTAGTCTGATTTACAAGTAGCAGATGTGGACTTTCCAAGTTACAGTAAGAAAGCTCTTTGTTTAAGATTTCTAGGCTAGTAGTTTGATTTACAAATGGTTTATGTGACCTTCCCAGTCAAAGTGAAAATATGGGTCGTGCAAGATTGGAGTTTTAGTTTTGTTTTGAGCTTAAGTGAGAATAAAAATCAAATAACAGAGCTTCCATGGGATGCGCTTTTGGAACATCTTGGAAACAAAAAAACAGTGGCCAGTGTCAGGGTGGGCATATAATCTCTACTATTTATTTAGTAAATCCTATTGGAAGTCCATTATACCCAGAAGGCCTGCTATTGCAACCTTTGCAACCTTAATTTACCATATCTTTTCCTTTTTATGGAGAAATAGTACAAGAACTTAGGTATGCAGTGCCACTGTCAGAGAAGGGAGGACCTACCACTATTCTATGTTTTTCATGAGTGAATGATACCGAGCACTGTCAGTTACAGTTAGTTACAGAGTGAAAAAAAAGCAATCATTACGTACTGAGATAGCTTAATAAAGATCCATGGCTGCTGCTTGCATGGGTGGTCACTTTATACATTTTTGTTTTGGCAGAGTGAGCAGAGCACTTAGTTCACTTACAGCTGACCAGTGTTTGGACATAGCTCTTGCTTTTCAACCTCAGGATTATCCCCCATTTTTTTTTAGTTCATACATTATTATAAAACTGTAACAACACAGCACAGGATGGTTACAGTTTCATGATCAAGTTCACACCTGAATCAAAAAAAATTGCAGCTTTTTTAATGATGGGATCCATCTATGCATTTAATTAATTCAATTTAGGTTATAATTATTTTCATAACACACATCAAATCTGTGTGTGGAGAGGGTTTATTGTCCCACAAACAAGGGATCTCATAAAGTTAAACGTTATTATTCACATAACTAAACTACCTTAAGACAACTCATGGCAAACCACCAACAAATTTATTATCTAAATTATGGAAACAACCCTAACACCATCATAACTGGTGGATTTTGTCAAAATTATCATAGTTATCACCATGATCAAGCTATCAGAATAATAGCAAAACTATCATATCTTTGAGAATGATGACGAGACCACCGACAGATAGTGGGTACTAGTGTTTTGGTTAAGGCTGGTCATTCCACCCAACTTCAATGGATGCCTTGTCTTTAATCTTATCCTTTTCCACTGTGACTGCATTACGTATTCAGTTCACATTTCTGGAAAAATTCATATTTCCACCAGAATCAATACTGTACTTATCCTTTTAAAGTAAATAAAGAAAAGAATCCCAACAATTTAGGGTTCCTGTATGTTGAAGCTAAGGATCTATGATGCATTGTGTATGGTATTAAGATTGGTACATCAACAAGATTGAAATTATTATTCCCAATCTTGTATTATATTCCATGCATGGAAGTTATAATTTTTAAGGAAAGTATTTTTAAATATATGAAGGGCATTATTGCGATAAAATGCATTTTTCATGCTCTATCACTACTCTCCATTGTTATTAGTCACTTTTATATTAATTTCATCATTTTCATCGTAATTATTCACTTTTATATTAAATTCCATCATTTTCATTGTTATTATTCACTTTTTCAAGACTAAAAACGAATGTGCCGTCTTTTTCACGGCAAAATTCTTATATTACCAGTTTGATAGAGAGAAAAGTGCATTCCTTACTTGTACTCTCTTCAACTGTGACACAATTTTAGGATCGTTAGATTGATTTGATCGTACGCGACTCATGGAGTATCTCCACTTTCTAGTTGTAATTTCTCGCGTGCTGACATACTAATGCAACTGTATAGCTAAAGTAGTGAATGTGCTTTGCTCATAAAAAAAATTGATTGACTTATTGGGTTAATCAAATTTATTTAATATTGTTTAATTTTTTTTAACATCGTTTTTATCATAACTAGTTATTATAATTTGTTTAAATGAAAAAATTTAGATAAAATTCTTCTAATCGTTTGTCCCCACTCCTCTCATGTTCATTTTCACCCTCACGTATTTAAGAGCATGATAAAAAAAACGTACATTTAAGAGCATCCAAAAAAGCATTGAGGAATGGTCACACGATAAAGCGGTTTCAAACAAGCTGTTGGCATACATTTGCTGGTATATTTGGCTAGAGAGGAATAAGGCAATATTCGAAGATAAAAATCCATCGATGGGGACAGTGGTCAAAATGATTTCAGGAGCTCACAAATTTCAATTATCAAGCCAGAAAATAAAGACATTAAACTCCTGCTCAATAGCGCATTTGGAAGGATACACGATGGCCTGTTTTGATGGAGCTTCCGCCAATGGAAGTGAAGCTTGTGGGGTTGGCGGTGTTTTTAAACATCCTAATTCTACAATGCACAGGTGGTTTTTAAATTGCGGGACAGGGACCAATACAAAAGTTGAACTTTCAGGTGTTTGGGCGACTCTGCTACTTGCAAATCAGTGGGAACACTCAAAGGATTCAGATATTAGGGGATTCCAAGATCGTGATAGATTGGTTAAATCACAAAGGGAAGCTACAGGTTGTCGACAATGAAGGATGGAAAAAAAAGAACTGAGATCCTGACTTCAACATTCCAGGGAATCCACTTCCATCACATCTTCCGGGAATTTAATATAGAAGCCGATGAACTATCCAAGAAAGCGCTTCAAGCTCCAAAAGGCATACTTTTTATTACGCTTGGGAGATGGGATCGACAAGTCCTATCTCATCTTTAAATCTTTTCTAGCGTCAATAGGATGGTGGCTTGATTTTCTAGCAGTTTTTTTTTAGTCTTTTAAAATTTGGATTTCTTAGGATTATTTGTTGAAACTTTCTGTATTGTGTTATCAGTTTCTATTATCCCGGTGATAGTTGTCAGTAATCGTCTTATTGTATGAGCCTTTTGTTTTGAATTCAGTGGTTTTCCAGCAGCTAAAAATCTTTTGTATCAAATTATATATTAATATAATTGGTGAGAATTTTCTATTGAAAAAAAAGAGCATAATCTAAAATGTACTTTCACCAACAATATCATAGTCTAATTTTTATACACATTTTGCATTATATGAATCAACTCAACACTTATTTGGCCTACAATTTCATAGTCTCTGTATACATTTTGCTTGATGTGGAGGAGAACACTAACATCTTTATTGATGTTAATCAGCTCAATGTAATTTAGAAATGCTTTATAGAAGGAACACAAGGAGATATATGATTAGTTTGCACAAACTTTGGCAAGGTACACTTAATTATATTTATAGGGTTTAGTTCATTATTTTAAAACTTTTTGGACTTGGAATTAGTGGAGGGTTAACTTGGACTTGGCTTTGAATCCAACTGATTTATAATTTATGATTTGATTTACAAAAATATACAGAAAACATTAAAATTTTAATGAAAAATATATTTTAAAGATTCCAAATCATTAGAAACAAAATATGCAAAATTTGTTCATGTATATATCATGTAAGGGTGAATATATTAAAAAGGCATTGAATGTAATACATATCTAAAACAAAATACATAATCAGTGAACTTCTAAATGGCCTCTAAAGTATAAAGAACAACATGCTACAAAGCCTATGACATATCATTGATCAACATGACCAATCATAAAACTCATCACTATTGTGTTCCATTATTTTCAAGTGATTTTTTGTTGAAATTTTTAATTAGAAGACAACCTTCAACTTTGTTGCAATAAACTCTTACATGTGTGAATTCCATAGTCATAAACGACAAACTATCTACTTCTATGTTTGACAACAAATGACTTATTCTAGGGATGGCTTGCATTCCTAACTTCTTTGGGGTCAACATCCTACAATTTTTAGAATTTTGTCCAAATCCAACCTTTCTACTATATTTTTGGTGCATGATCCATAGGTGTTGGGCTTTATTGCACAATTGCAAGACCCATATTCTGCAACCAAACATCTTAAATCTAGAATTTTACTAGCTGACTTACACATTTGGTCTTAGGTATAATTATTTTTTAAGTACTTTTTTGTCCCTCCAATTGTGCGTTGAGGCTTGTAGGGTACCAAATCAATACCCACTTAAGCGAGTAGGTGTGGACTCAATTGCTTTGGATTGGTTTAGTACTGAAATGATTGGTCTGTACAACAAATCGACATGTTTCATACCAAACCGATCCCTAATGTAATTTGCAGGTCAAGTTGGGACCCTTGACAGTGGGCTTGGTTAACTCAACCAAGTTTGAATCCAAATTCATTGATTTTTAAAACACTAGTTTAAATTAAATCTTTTCAAAATTACATATTTAGTAGGCATAATCTATACAAAGTCTGAATTAACATAAACATTATGTAATTTAAACTTAAATCAATCTTAATACTTAAAAAAATGATTATAAAATATCAAAATATACATTGTTGTTAATTTCTTAACCAAGTAAGAAAGAATGCTTTTATGACATTCAAGATTAGGTCAATCACATTATATTGTTAAGTGTTTAACAAAAAAAATTATTTTTGCTGAAGATCAGTTTAATAACATTACATTGATGAGAGTCTCACAAAAAGGCAAATGAGAGCATATTAATATATGGAACAAATTCATGCAGGGAATGGAATGCGCAGTGAGATGGGTTCTCCCCGTTAATTACTATGTAGGGTAATACAATATATTAAGTAGTAACATTAAAGATCATTTAGTACAAAGGTTATATCAATGAGTTTTATGAAGATTTAAGTGATAACATTAAGATTATTTCGTTATTTCGTACAAGGATAGCCATGAGTTTCATAATTCGATTATATGATTAGTGTCTTAAATATAATTCGATTATATGATTAGTGTCTTAAATACATATTTAGCTAGAATGTTTTATAAATAATATTTTTGAGGATGTTTATTGTTTTTTTCTTCAAGATTAAGAAGAAGTATTATAGAAAATAATGAGTTTCATAATTGGATTATATGATTAATGTCTTAAATACATATTCAACTAGAATGTTTTATAAATAATATTTTTGAGGATGTTTATTGTTTTTCTCTTAAAATTAAGGAGAAGTATCATAGAAAACTTTAGATAAAGGATTTTTTTCCAAATTTAAGTAAGAAAATTTTTAACAACAATTTTTTAATAAATCAATTATAATGTAATAATTGTGTTAAGGAACTTATTTTATAGTTAGATTGATTTGTAACATGTGTCATAAAATAATAATAAAAATATAAAGTTAAGTTAAAATTTAAAAAATATTATAAATTAGTTTAGATTTATCTTAGTTCTAGATTTATCAAGCATAAATAATGATCAATTTTTCGAGGGGAAAACCTCAAGTTTTTACACCTTCAAAAAGGTCTATACATCAAAGGATATGATCCCTATTGGTACCTGATAGATTTAGGGTTAAGATGGCTTTAAGCTAATGATAAACATACACAAGAATAACAACGAAATGTTCAAAATAGAGGACTATGTTGCGACCATCAACAACAACAACATCAAAATAAATATACTAAAAAAGGATGCATCTTTCATAAATTAGTTACATAAGATAATGATGAATATCATGTGCACATGACTCTTATGACACGCACTCAAATGCCCTCTACAAGGCAAGATAAAGGAGAAGTAAAGTATACATTATAAGCTCGAGATATCAAATTTTATAGTTATCATGGTACAAGTTGAACCCACTATGTCCAATGCTTTCAACGGGTTAAAAGAAGAGAAAAATTGGTTATTCCCTTCCCAAATGTGGTTGAATGGAAAACCTTTGCACTTCATTAGGGACAATGAAAGTTAGGGTATTATTAATGCAATAAAAAGAAATAAGTGCCACCTAACCCAAGTTATAACGCCACACTTGCAACCATACAACCACTACTAGGAAATGAGAATTTTAGAGGAGTTTTTTACAGAGGTGATTTTGAAGTTGTTAGTTTATAGACACTAGAGGTGGTGAATGAAGCTTTTTGCAAAAATTGGGCTTCGGTGCACCTATTTTACGTAGGTGCATCAATGCACCATGACTAATGCACACTAGAGGGGGAAAAGATTGAAACAAGAGATCGATGTCCCACTTTTGGCTTTGGAACACTCATACTTGAAGTAGGTTAGAGCGTTGGTGCTCCATTTTATTCTTGGATCACTGATGTTCCACATTATCAAACAACTTTGGTTCCAATTTGGCTTAGGTGCATCAATGCTCCACTTCGGTCTTGGATCATTAATGCTCCATGACTGATGTATATCAACGTATAACAACCCAAGAATACATCGATGCTTTAGTTTTGTATTGGCGCATCAGTGCTTCACTTTCATCTATGTTGGTGCTCCATGACCTATGTGCATTGAAGGAGGAAAACCCAAAAAAACATCAATACTCCTACTAGGCCAGAGCACAAGTGCTCCAATTGGGTGGGATGACTATTGCTTCATCTTTTTCTTTGGAGCATTGGTGCACCATGTTGGTTTGAATGCATATATATATATATATATATATATATATATATATATATATATAAGAGGCATCAAAAACTACAAAACAATTCTTAAAAAGTGGAAATCTGAAGGTTTGTTTCATTTGTGCATTTTACATTAAAGAAGAGAAAAAGAGGCTTGTTTCATTTCTCACCAATCTCACCAATATGGATTTTATCCTCTACATTTTTGGGGTTTTAAGAGCCTTTTTAATGACATACTTTATATTATGTTTCTTAAAGAAGAAAATTAACACGGCTAAAAATAAGAATGAACTTTTATGATCTTCATAGTGAAATTAGGTATTGTACAACACCTTAAACTCCTTTGGAAGAAAGAATTTGTAATCTTTGTGATACTAAGAAAGTAGGGGATGAAAACCGTTTTCTCTTAGAATGCCCTTCCTATGTACACATTAGGGCTCAATTCTACAATATTTTTAAATTATACTAATGATCTTCATAACTTGTTAACTCATGAAAATCAAAGAGAACCAAGAAAATTTCCTTGCATTTGTTTCAGTCATAGAAAAAATATTAAAACAAATCAATTAATTTCCATTTTTCTTAAGATATGATAGACCAAAGTTGGTTTGAGTGGGCAATAATCATCATTGTCATCATCATTAATGATTTGCTTTTGTAGGTTACATGGATTGATGACTAATGGTTTGTAGTTTTTTTTTAAACATTTTTTCTAGTTTTTATTTTTTGGGTGGGTTTTCTTAGGGCTTTATCGTAACAAGCATGAACAATGAAAGAAGATATTGATAAAGAAAGGGGTGACTTTTTGCATAACATGGTTGCATGTTTAAAGGAATTTTCGACTCTCTATATTTGTAGGTTCATTGGATCTCGCTAATTTGCATGATGCATCTCTCTACTACTATAGGTGTGCATGTGCTCCACCTTGGTCTTGGAACATAAATGCTTCACTTTGGACATGGAGAACTAATGCTCCCACTTGGTTGGAGCACTAGTTCTCCAACTGGTATGGAGTATCAATGCTCTAAATGGGTTGCAAAATTAGTTATCCATTTTTGTCTTAGAGCATTGGCGTTCTAAATTGGTTTGTGTGCACCATAGTGCATCAAATAACCCTATTTCTATTTTTTTTAGGTTCCCTGGTGCAACTTTGGTCTTGGAGTTGGTCATGGAACACCAATGTGTTTTTCACACCATCACTTATGTTTTTTTTTAAATTTAATGAAAGAGGTAGGAAAAGCTACAAGACAATGCTTAAAGGGTGGGAAAGGCTAGGGTTTGTTTCATTTATACATTTCACATGAGAGAAGAGGAAGAGGAAGAGGAGGCTTGTTTCATTGTTTCAATTCTTTGTATTATGTATTTTATCCTCTCTTTTTTTAGTGTTTTTTTTCTCTTGTATATTTTCTATTATATGGCTAAGAATGTTTGTTTTAAGGGGTTTTTTCTCCCTATGATTTGTAATCGTTCAACCTATGACACCAACATGGGCATCAATTAATTTATATGTAGAAAAGGACAATATTTGTGTGTTTATATAGAATAGTATACCAATAATAATAGTGACTATAAATTCAAGCTACACATAACATAATATAATCACACAATGAAAACACAGAGATTTATCTTGAGCTAACCTAATGAAAAAACCCTATCTTAGAATTGTTTGCATGAATATTTATTATTTTGGATAATAGAGATACATTCATGAGCCACACACTCTCAAACCATTGATTGTTGTGTGTTCTTACTCTTATGTTACAAATACATAATGTTAAGAACTTTGAAACAATTTCACATGCCATGGACAACTCCCATCCTTGGTGTCTTTGTCCTCTCAATCTAGTCCAGTTCCCAATCCAAACTATGTCTCTCCTCTCTCTTTATAAATATGTTATAGAATGGGAGATCAATACATTTGACTCATAGAGGAAAACAATGTGATGCTCCATCAATGGAAACAAGCAATCCATCTGGAAAAAAATATGTGATGTGTGAGGTTCCTGGTCAATTCAATTATGGTTGTTTCCCAGGTCATTTTTTTCCCAATCAATGACTTATCTTTTTTAAATATGTGATGTGTGAGGTTCCTGGTCATCTCTTAGGAACTCTCTTAAAAAGAAAAAAAAATATTTTGCTGCAATATTTATATTTCTTTGAACATCACAACGGACTTTCTCAGAGTCCTATAATATTTTGAAAATCTAAAATTCCAAGAAAATCTTGAAACAAAGAGGAGTACAACCTCTATAAAAATGCAGAGGGATTTGTATCCCTGTGAGGTTTTTGTTTCGGTCCTAACAGATTCAAGCGTCAACAATCTTGTAGTTAAATACTGCTTATACAAAACTGTGTCTTTTGCCAACTCTGTCTGAGCATATGGTTCTAAGTCCTCTATGGTAGGTAGGACTTGCACCTCCTCCTGATCCAACATAGAAGGCTCATAGAGTTTTAGATTCTCCGCATTCGTTACTGAGTAAATGCGAATGTATGGGGGTAGACTAAGTCTGTAGGCGTTGTCTCCCACCTTCTCCAATATCTCAAAAGCACCATACCACAGAGCCTTGATCCTTTTACCAGGACTCTGTAGTCTTTCCTTGTTCATTTGTAACCAAACCCTATCTCCCACTTTGAATGACTTCTCAGTTCTGTGTTGATCATGTTTGGCCTTATACTTTTCCTGTCACTTCTTCGATATCTCTTGTACTTGCAAATGGTTTTCCTAATCTTCTCAACAAACTTTTCTTCTCTCAATGCATATCCCGTGAGGTCCTTCCTCAATCCTCCTTGTTGTCCATATACAACATCCAAGGGTGAAGGTAGAAAATATCCAAAGCAAGTTTCAAAAGGTGACTTACCAATAGAAGTGTGAATTGCTCTGTTATAAGAGTGTTGTATATAGATTGAATTTCATCCCAGGTATTCGGTTTCTTCTAAATGTAACCCCTCAAAAGTTGCATCAAAGTTATATTGACTACTTCTATCTGCCCATTTATTTGTGGATGGAATGTAGTAGAAATCTTGAACTTAGTGCCATCCTCTCCCACAATATAGTCCAGAATGAATTGAGAAATTTGGTATCCATGTCTAAGATGATGCTCCTTGGTGGCGTATGTTTTCTAGATACTTTGCTTATACACATGCCTCATCCATTGTCTTTGGATTGAAAATAATCACTTGCTTGCATAATACTATATAGTTGATTGTGAGCAAATCAGTCTATACTATATAGTATTATGCACAACCTTTACAATTCCATTATTGGCCCCTAGACATGAGTAAAATGCAGTTTAGGTTTATGAAACTTACGTGTAACTACTTACTATTTGCAATAAGGTCTATGAGACAAAGAACTGTCTCTATAACAGTTTTTCATCCTCATATTTCTTGTTAATCATGATTATGCTAAAACTTAAAAGGCGTTCCCTTCTCAATAGGTTCTGCATATTTTTACAACTGTGTTGAAAACCATTGCAAAACGCTTTGGTTCTGTAAAGAGATTAGATTCATGTTTTAAATTAAGAAGGTGATTCAATATGAATTTATTCAAACATTTAATACCCAATCTAAGTCACTACTATTTGATTGTTTTCACGATGATTGATGTTGGGATGGTGGAAACACTGGACTTGAATGACTCCTGAAAACCCATGAACAACATGTAAAATTTCAGATGATCCCAAAAATGAGAAGAACAAGAGCAATAACCACAAGGATCAACCTTTTGAAACATTGCATTTTTTGTTTTTTTAACATGGAGGCTTTGCTCGTTGTAATGTTATTGTTGAAAAGATAATAATTAAATCGCAAGAAACCCAAATAAAAATCCATCATATAAAGCCAACTGCAACTTGTACACAAGATTTAAATTCAGTGTAATACAAAAAAAATGGATACGAAAAATGATCATATTGCCCAATCATCAATGTCCATTGTCAAAACTAAAGTAATATCCCCAAAATCTGCTCTAAATATCCCTGAAATATGCCCTAAATATCCCTGAAATTTGCTCAAAACATCCTTGAAATCTATACGGAACGTCCCTAAAATCTACCCAAAACCTCTTGAAGACGGCGAACAGTTACTCAATTCCCTAATAAAGTCCCCAACAATTTGGAGATGTTTCCTAGGATTCTCCAAATACTTTTTTTCCAGTAGAAAAATGACTCAAAATTATATAAAGTATAATTTCTTTTACAAAGCAGTATCTTTTCTATCGATACAAATGAGAGGGACCAACCAATAGAGAATTGACTACATCAAATACAAAGAAGAAATAATATTGATAATGCAAAGGCTCACTCCTTCATACTATAATGAGGTAACACACACAACAACTAGATTCAGAAAACTCCATATTTCACCCCACTTCTCCTCAAAGTAACTCGATCACTCACTGATCTAAGAGTTCAAGCTTCGAAGATATTTAGGTGAGAATGTGGGCTCTCTTCCCCATTTTCCCAGTAAAATACGGACAACCGACCTTTTAGTTCCTTAAGTGCCCTTTTAGACAGTAAGTCAGCCTCTTTATTGTGCTCCCTGTAAATATGCTTATAACTGGAATTTTTCATATTTCTTGCCAGTTCCAATGTTTTAATCTTCCAACCTTCAATGTTAACTGCATTGAGCTGACCCTTTTGATTTATCCAGTCAATGATCACCTTCGAATCCCCCAAAATATGTATTTTATCAATCGCCCAATGCGTAGCCAAAGTGAGTGTCGCCCACAACCCCATTAGCTCAGCCTTTGTGTTGGTCCCCACTCCACAGTTTAGGTACCATTTTGTTATCCTCATATCATGAGACCTGAAAATGCCACCTGCAGCACACCAACTTCCATTGGAGAGGGCGACACCATCAAAACATGCCATTGTGACCCCCTCAGGTAGAGTCAATTCACACACTCTGTTTATGTTCAGTTTCTTAATTGATGGCTGCCAAGTAAAGGAAGTTGTGATCCTATGAACTTCTGAGTCAATTGAGGGGCTGAAGTCTTCAAATAGAATTTTGTTCCTCTCAATCCAAATATGCCAGCAAGCAATAGCTGCCATCCTAGTCGGAGTAGAAATGTCTATTGTCCACTTATAAAAACAATCAGATACCGAGTTACCCTCCCACTGGAAATTTAAACGATAAATTTTGTATAACTTTTTCCAGATTGCTTGTGTGAATGAACAATGAACAAATATATGGTCTGTCGATTCTGAGTTGACTTTGCAAAGCTTACAGATTCTTGGACCAACCCATCCACGTCTCTGTAACACATCCCAAGTGAGGATTTTGTCATATACTGCCAGCCATGCAAATACTCTTATTTTAAGTTGAATTGGCCACCTCCAAAGCTTTGAAATCCACGGTTTGTCACTAATAAATTTTAATGGAGTAATGAGTGCCCAGTATAGATTTGCAGCTGAGATGTCACCCGACCCGTCCCCTCCGGCCCAAATTAAGGTGTACTTGGCATTCCTGAGTGTAATACCGACCTCTCTCAATGCCACTGTGTAAGACCTCCATTCAATTCCATGTTGATCGAAGAGATTTAATGACTCACTGGATCGCCAAAGTTCATGAAAATGTGACCGCCTGTTAGTTATGCTCACCTGGGCTAAATACAATGAATGAATTTGTTGTAGTTTCAAACATAATGCGTCGTACCATAGAGAGCAATTGTTCATTCCACAAATTTTATCCCTGCCTATGCGGATCATAGTGCCCGAACCTGGAACCCATTGTAACCAAGGCAGAATTACACCTATATTCTTTGTCATCCCGTTCCAGAAATTAGATGAATTTTTCTGCGAATGTGTAGGCAATCGGATCCAATCAATGAAGGATGTATTCCCCAGATACTTACCCCGAAGTACTCTGTTCCAGATGCTATCGACATTAAGTGCCCTCCAATAGGTGCTTGCGATTAAGGAAGAATTGAAATAAAACAAGTTTCTGAGCCCCCAACCACCACTGTGTTTGGGCCTTGTCAAGAGATCCCATCTGTAAAGAGGAAGACGAACCTTTGTCCTTTGTCCACTCCACAGAAAGGTAAACATCAATTGACAAATTTTGGTTAGAGTAGCTCTTGGAATGACCTCCATAGACATCCAAAATACGGACTGACTCTCCAAAACTGCTTTAACCAGGATTAATCTACCTCCAATTGATAACCATTTATTACACCAAAGCCCAATTTTATTTTCAATCTTTTCCACCAGCCAGCCCCCGAATACTTAATTCATCAAAACGACGAATACATTTTTATTTGGATACTTGTGCAACATAGTTACTAGCACAACCGCAAAGTGGTTGGTGAACGCCAAAATAAGACGGTTGGGCGATCTAATATGAAACGCACGGACAACTGAAACGCACATAGAGCTGAGGAAATCCAAAAGTTAATTTTAAATGTGGTAATTTCAAAGGTTAATTAGTTAAACATGGCAATCATATGGTGGTACAGTAATTTCTTAATATGATTAGGTAAATGTTAAAAAGTAAACACGTTAACTGATGCATTCAAAAATACAAGGAAGTTATGAAGAGTAAATCACATTCATTGATTTGGGAAGACGACTAAGAATATGCCAACATCTTCAATTGTTAGCCATCAGATTAGAATTTTAGATTAAAAAGTGATTAATTATGCCCATCTCCAATAAGTATACTCCTTTCGGCGTAATAAATACACTAATAAATTAATTAATAATTAGTAAATTGTGATGAAAATTAATTATATACTTTCGTTAAAACTTTTCATCAATCGTCTTAATGTCCCATTACTTTATACTAAATTCTAAAGGGGTTTAATACAATATTAGTCTCAACTTAACGAACGAATGCATTTTATAGTATTTTTTCGAATATAATAATAAAAATAAGCACAAAATGTAAATATGTTGAATATTAAACTCCATGAAAAGAGATTCCGCTTTCTGATGTATATTTGATGAAATCTCATTATAAAAATATGTAATGATAATTTCTTATGTATTTATAAATTATGATATATGGTTCGTGAGAGAGGGTTTTAAAGGTTAATTTGATTCAGTTGATATAAGTTTGGGAATCAAATTTCATTAAGTTTTTTTTAATATAGATTCGTATCTTGGTTGATAGTTATTATTATTTTTCATTAAAAAACTAAAAATGAGAGAATCCGTAAACTCCCAAAGTACTATCAACCTCGCCTAATACATAAACAAGAACCTCACTTAAAATGCCTAATACATAAGACAAGTGAAGGTGAGTATTTCAAAAATATACATGTTAGAAGGTTTGCAAGGTATAATACTTTTTATAATATTTGTATGATGAGAAGGTGTGCAAGGTATAATACTTTTTATAATATTTGTTATGTAAAGTGAAGGATGAAAATGTTTGCAAGGTATAATATGATACTTTTATAATATTTGTATAAAGTGAAGGATGATGTTATTGCAAGGGAAAGGATAAATATAGCAAGATGTAGTGGTACATAACATTGACTTGTATGTTGGATAATGGAAGTGATACATAAAGGTTTTCTCTATGGCGTGAGAGATCACCATATGAGGAAATCCCTTACAAAGAGGTGTATGACATGAATATGTACGTGGCATCATGTCTTTCTATATGTGGTGTCACGTCTCTTATACATGGTACCTTGTCTCAATGCACTTGGCACATTCAAAATGGCATCATGTATGCGTGTGTATTGCATAGGTGTAAGTAAGAATTTAGAGGTCTTTTAACAATGTTGTAAGTTTTATGTTATAAAACTTACCTTTAGGACATTTCATTATTTGTTTTTATGCAATTTAGAATTTAGGTTTTAGGACATTTCATTATTTGTTTTTATGCTATTTAGCTTTTATGGATGTGAAAGATTTGAATACATAAATGAGACATGCGTGTGTGGAGTTTGCAGGTTTAATGGAGGTTTAGTGGAGGTTTAATGAATTCTAGGAGGTTTAGTGGAGGTTAAAACTTTTAAGGATACATGCGGGTTGCAGTCTTAATGGAGGTATAGTGGAGGAATCAGTGGTTTGAGGGTTGCAGGTTTTAATGGAGGTATAGTGGAGGAATCAGTGGTTTGAGGGTTGCAGGTTTTAATGGAGGTTTAGTAGAGGTTTTAATGATTACCTTTTTAGGATTTCTGAGTTTTGACATTTCCATTTGGTATTCTATCTTCTTTGCGGTTTAAATGGCGGTCGTTTCCCCATTTTGGCGGACAATGGACTTCAGAACCATGGCTAACACACAAATGATTCTATTCCTTCTTTTTAGTGTGTCAGTGTAGTCTCAGTTTCTTATTGTCTTTGGAGTCTTCTTGGGAGCCTCCAACTAATTTTAACAGTTTTTTGACACTGTTTATCTGGAAGGATGGCCCTGATTTGACTAGTGTCACCTTAAATCCTTCGTTTATTATTCTACCTCGCATTAACTCTACCATTAAACTTGAAGCCTTGTTTTATTGCCTTGATTCGACACTTTCTCTAAGGTGGCAGGTGAACAAAGGATAGTGGAATCTTTTGAATGGATTGTGATCTCAACACACTCATGGGTGCGACTGACGAGGAGCTTTGGGAGAGGGAGGGCATGTTCTCCTCGGTGGACGAGTTGTGCAAGAGTAAATACAGTGGGTGTCATCTTAATGAGCACATTATTACTCCACCTATGACCACGACGGAGATCCTTATTCCAAAAAACTCTGGATCGAAGCTTTTCCTTCGACGTAGTCATGTTTTAGATCATTTGCAGGGATGGGACACAGTTTTTCTATCTAGTGAGGTTCCAACTGGTTTATCCTTTGAGTGTAGTGGACAGGAAATTGGACTAAAGGAAGGTAGGATTAAGGATGAGGTGAAAACCACTCTCACTGGCATGCAGACATAAGCTTTATAGGGGGGTCTTACTCAGTGTAAGCGAGGTTTTCATAGACGCTTTGCTTGAGTGTGGAAGCCTAAAAATTCAAAGCGTCGGATGGTAATGGGAGTGGACGTGGGTCTTGAAGAATCTTGTAACCTCTCTCTCTGTGCACTCGTGGGGAGATTTTCTTACCGGTCACAGTGTAACATGCCACTCACAGGTTGGATGAAGCCCTCTTGGGAACCACTTTTAGGGTACTCGCCTGAGTTATTGACCCTGTCGAGAGGTTGGTTTGGTTTTGTTTTTAAAAATCCCAAGGACACATGGTTTATCTTAGGTAGATTGTGGGACTTTGAGGGTGGGAGTTTGATGCTGAAGAGGTGGCGCATCCACTTCGAATCGACAACTGAATATTCCAGCTTCTGCCACCTTTAGGTACTCCTTTCGGGTCTTCCTCCCCAATTGTGGAATGTCAAAGCGCTGGAGGTGATAGGAAATGAGTTGGGTCAGTTCATCAAGGTTGATGAAACTGCTCTACAGTCACAGGATAAAAGAATGGCAAAGGTTCTGGTTGAGGTGGATATCCATGCAAGATCGTTTGAGTCACTCAAAATAGATTGGTGTGGCCACATTATCGTCTAGAGATTGGACTACCTAAGAACACCCTTTCGGTGTACTCTCTGTAGGCGAACCAAACACTTGCGAAAGGACTGCCAAAATTTTTATGGGGTATCGGATTCTGAGGACTCTATGGAGGATTTGACAAAGGACTTCTACTCTACTTGTGTGGACTCTTAGAAGACGAGGGTTTTTACTACGGTGAGGGAAAAGGAAAGTCCTGAACTTCCAAACACCACATTTGTCAGTAAGCTTAAACTTCACTGCCCTTCACTTTATTTTTCTTTATCTATATGGGAACGAGACCATTTAGATAGTACTTTCTTGTCGGATTTGATTTCCTCACATGTGGCCAATTTGGGGACGTCTTCTGAGACTGTTCCAGTGGGTTCAGATCATGTAGAAGTTAGGACTGACCCTACACCCTTGCCTGTAACTACCCATGAGATTATGACAGTTGAACAACCCTCTATTACAACTGTGGAAGATTCTAGAACTGCCTCGGGGTACAGAGAACCATATTATAGTGACCAGACGCTGGATAGTTTGATTACTTCACTGGTTCCTTCATACAGAGAGGCTTCTAGCCCCATATCCATACCGACCTTTATGGGGAAGAAAGTAATAAACAAAGCCAAGACTAGTGGAGCAATCGGGGCATCCACCTGTGTAGGGCAGGATTTTGGGAAAGACTTAGCTTGTTCATGGGGCTTGGGTTTTGAGGTCTCTCCTATTAAAACTAGGAGTGCCCGTAAGAAGGAGGGGACAATTCTCACCTTTTATGCACATCAGTTTTCAAAAAACATTGAACAGGGGGCGCTTAGAGGAATGAAATCCCTTGCAAGGGCCAAGTCATGATCCTCCTTTCTTTGAATATAAGAGGGGTAGGAGGACCCCTTAAAGCGGCCTCCCTGTGTAGACTTCTTACAAAAACATCTCTTGACATTATCTTTCTTCAAGAGACTTTGGTGGCTGAGAATAAGGCTAGACACTTCGTGTTCTCTATCTGAACTGACTGAATGATTTGTGCAGTTAGTTTTGTAGGGAAGTTAGGTGGACTTCTGGTGTCTTGGGACCCAATTTTTTTTTACTTATTTCCATTCCTAAGCTGTGGTGGTATTTTATTATCAGGTACATGTTTATCTAATAAAATAAGGATCTCTTTCTTAAATGTATATGGCCCATGTACAGATCACAAGCAATTCTGGGAAAAGGTGGATGGTAGGGGCCTGTTAGCACATGGTGATTTGATTGTAGATGGGGATATGAATTTCACTACAATCTCAGAGGAGGTATGGGGTACGACACCCTTGTTAGATCCATTGGCGACATGTTTTGAAGAATTTAAAAAAAAAATCATCTTATAGATATCCCGCCTGTGGAGGTGATACCTATGTGGCGAAATGGCATAATTAGAGAGGATGAAATCTTAAAGATACTAGATATAATTTATGTCTTAGAGGACCTTATCCAGTCGTCGGTGAGATATAGGACTTGGGTGGAATACCCTTATATATCAGATCATGCTCCAGTCATTCTACAATTGGGTCTTAGTTTTTCAAGTGTTGCTCATCCCTTCAAACTTAACCCAGCCTAGTTGCGAGAAGATACGTTTGAAACTTTGGTTCAGGAAGTGTGGAATGCTCACCAGTTCCAATTGGAAGAGGGAGCTTAGAGGAGATTAGTTGGGAAGYTGAAACAACTCAAGATTTGAGTAAAGTCTYGGTCAAAATAAAAAAGAATACATGAACMGTTAGCATTGGAAAAGCTTGAAGAGGAACTAGCTTTACTCTACAAGCAGAAGTCACAGGGAGTGTTTAGTTTTGTTATTGATCACCGATTGAAATTTCTAGAGGCTGAGCATAATAAACATCTACTAGCTGAAGAATATCGATGACGACAAAAAAGTAGGGCTATTTGTATTCAAAGAGGCGATAAGAATACAAAATTTTTCCATCGCTTTGCTAGTCACAGAAGAAACAAAAAATATATCTGGGAGATAAAGGATACAATCGGTCTAGTACACACAGGCCAGGAGGCCTTAAAGGAATAAACAACTAGATTCTTCAGCTCTTTATTTCAGGATACATGAAATAATACTATAGACGAGCAGATAACTATTGTAAGACTTTTTCCAAGGATAGTTACAGAGGAAGAAGTTGTTACTCTTGAAAGTCCATGCTCCAATGAGGAAGTACTAGAGGTCCTAAAAGGTTTTTCTAGGGACAAAAGTCTAGGGCCAGACGGGTGGACCGTTGAATTCTGTTTACACTTTTTGAAGTTGGTTGGGAAGGACCTACTAGATGCTGTGGAGGAAACAAAGCTTGGTGGTGAGGTCATCAGATCGATAAATTCGACTTTTATAGCACTAATACCAAAAGTCAACTGTCCCAACTCCTTTGGCAATTTCCACCCAATTTCTTTGTGTAATCTATGTTACAAAATCATTGCAAAAATTGTCGCCAGAAGGATCAAACCTATCCTTTCCCATTCCTTATCTGAGGAACAACTGGGCTTTCTAAAAGGGAGACAAATTTTAGATGCAATTGGCACTTCCCAGGAGTGTCTGCACAGTATTAGGGTAAAAAAAATGCAAGCCATCATTCTGAAGCTAGATTTAAAGAAGGCATACGATTATATAAATTGGGATTTTCTCCATTTAACACTTCTCCAATGTGGTTTTGCTCTTCCTACTACAAATTGGATCATAGGCAGTGTTTCCCCTGCAGCCTATGCCATCCTGATCAATGGAGAGTCGACAAAGTTCTTCCAGAGTGGTAGAGGATTAAGACAAGGTTTCCCATCGTTTCCCCTTCTGTTCATTCTTGTGATGGAAGGCCTTAGCCTTTCTCTTAAAAAAGGCGAGGCTGATGGAAAACTGACCGGGATAAAGGTTTCAATATTAATAAAGATCTTGCACCTTCTATTTGTGGATGATGTTCTCATTATGACAAAAGCATCGATAGAAGAGTGGCAGGATATTAATAGAATTCTAGATGTTTTTTTTGGTGCATCGAGTCTAATGATTAATGTACAAAAATCCACATTTCTCCACTTTGGAGTTCAACAAGACACACTAGAATACTTAAAATAATTTTTCCATTACAACTTTAATGATCTATCAGAAGGGTTCAGATATTTGGGTTACTTCTTAAAACCTAACGTCTACAGGGTGGAGGATTGGCATTGGCTCATTTCAACATTTGAGAAGAGAATAAATCATTGGTGCAATCATTGGCTATCCCTTGGAGGTCGCTACGTGCTTATAAAAGAAGTTCTAGAGATCCATCTAGTCTATTGGATGGTAATGGCTCATATTCCGTCATCAGTCCTTAATCGGATCCACCAATTGGTTTTCTCTTTCTTATGGTCAAGATGAAAGCAAAAGCAAAGCTATCACTTTTGTAGATGGGAGACTTTAGCGAGGCCAAAAAATTTCGGTGGATGGGGACTGAGAAACATCTTAAGATTCTACAGGGTTTTGACGGCAAACATGTTGTGGAGGGTCCTAGTTAAGAATGGCATTTGGCATTGGGTCATAAAGGATTAGTACCTCCCACATGCAACAATGACGAGGTGGCTGAGATCGGCTACGAATACAACGACACAGGGATCCCAGACTTGGAGAAATCTCCTTAAATCTTTACATCTTGTTTTACACTGGTTAGCCTAGAGTCCGAGATCTGTGAAGGATTTGATTCTGGGAATGGGAAAAGATTTTGCTTTGTCTAAAGATCTAGTAGTATCACTCAATCAAAAAAATGTATATTACCTTTATTAGGCTAGTCGAGATCTTCACTCTGGCATGATCTCCTCGATTTGGTTAGATAATGACGATTTGGGCCTAGCTGGTGACTTAGCTTTAGAATGGGAGAAGTTCATAAGAGCCTTGATTGGTTCAGGGGTACAAATTTTAGATAGACCAGATGAGTTAAAGTGGATGGGTGGTGACAATTCTGGCTAGCTTACAGTTAAAAACATTTATAATGCCATAGCTACAAAACTATGGAATAAAACAATTGGAGGTTGGATGAAAAAAATGTGGTTATGGGATTGTCAACAAAAAATTAAACTCTTTGTCTGGTCGGTTGTAGAAAATGAAATTCTCACATGGGAAAACTTACAAATCAAAGGACATATAGGGCCATGTTTTTTCCACCTTTGTAAAATCAACTAGGAGACTGCAAATCATCTGTTTGTAAATTTCCCATTCACTAATATAGTCTGGGATAGAATTAAAAATGATCAATCTCTCTCTTCAGGGTGGAATGGGTCATCAGTTGCTGAGTGCTTTGAAAACTGGAATTCTCAGAATCTATCTTATCCTACCTTGCCAGCCTTTATTTATTGGTACATATGGATAGAAAGAAACTACACCATCTTTGAGTCATGGAATGCTTCCATTTAGAAGGTGGTGTACAAATCTTTAGGAGCGGTGGGTGGTTCTAGAAAAAAGGTAAAATAACAAATCACGAGAGATTTTGTCGTTGCTATACCTGAACAAAAACTTATTGGGTGGTTTGATGGGGCAACACAACAAAATGGTGATCAAAGTGGGGCAAGTGGGGTGATAAAGATCAGTGAACTTTCAACTTATAAATGGACCTTAAATTGTGGTCATGGAACAAATACAAGGGCTGAGCTTATGGGGGTATGGGCTTTACTAACCTTGGCATGTTGACTTTCAATCACATATATACTTGTCCTTGGAGACTAAAAAATAGTCATTGATTGGCTAAAGAGAAAAAGCACATTACAGGTTGTCACTTTAGACTGTTGGACGGATAAGATATCTGATCTCATCAAGCTCTTCAGGACTATATCCTTTGCACATGTTTTCAAAGAAGAAAATCAAGAGGCCGACAGTTGATCAAAACATGCTCTTCAAAAGCAACCTGGGATCATTGCTTACTATCTATGGGAAGGGTCCATGAGGGCCCGAATATGTTTTTAAATCTATATTAGAAGTCTACAGGGGATGCTCCGAGAGTTTATAAAATGTTTTTTTTGGGGTGACTTTTTGGGTAGTAGTATAATCGGGTAATATGTTGCTTTCTACATGTCAATGTAATTTTGGTACACATAGGAGATGACATAGTTATTGTAGGGGATATAGAACTCTCATTGTAGTTTTTGATGGGAACAGTCCATGAAATCCAAAGGAACTTCTTATGTAAATGACCGAGATGTGAACACATTAGATTTCAATATAAATATAATGTGAAATTTTCTGTGGAAAAAAAAGTAAGAATTTAGAAGGAATGAGAAGTTGAGAATGTATTCATAATCAACCATTATGTTTCATAGTTAACCATTATGTTAGTAAGAGGATCACTAATTTTACAAACATCTCCATTGTTTGTTAATGGAGAAATTTACAATCCAATTATTCATTAAAAAAGTTAAATATTCAACATTTGATTCCTGTGTAGAGAAGAGGGATATTCAACTTTGAATCCTTTCTCCAAGTCTAAAATATTAATTACATATTTTTCACACTAGTAGTCATCTATCGACATGGCTATTTCACATTTTCTAGAGATAAATGTTCTTTTTATGTTCAATCTCCTAGTATGTTGATAGGATTTCCTTTTTCTCTATTTTTTTTTTTTCTAATTTTTGTTTATATGACAAATTTTTGTTTACGTGATAAATTGAGTTGAAATTGATGTAAGATTAGCATTACTAATTTCCTTGCTTCATGTGACTTGGTAGAAGGAAGCAATTCCCTTTCTTAATTTGAATTATTCAATCTATGTAGGCCTCTTCATTCCTCGATTTTTTTGACAGAATAAATAATGAAGGAAGGGAAACACCTTTGTCAAGACTAAATCCTTATTCAAATCACATCTATCAAAAGGTGGGACAAGGAACTTTGTCAATGCAAGAAATGTTGATATCTTTACATCCTATTTTTGTGGAGAAGTGCTTTAGGATTTTGACTCTTAAGTATTTTTAATCGCTAGTTTATTATTTTTCTATTTTTACAGTTCGAGACTTTATTTTTACAGTTCGAGACTTTGTCCTTTGAACAAACATACTTAAAGTAGCTTGTCTTTGCACAAATTTGACACTTGAAAGTTGTATTTGTATAACTTTTCAAGAATCTTTCACATAATGATCATGGAGGAATATTGAACAAATCCAAAAGTAATTTATAATTTATAACTTTAAAATTAAAAGCAATCTGCCCTATTTTATCTTTTTCATAAAAGCTGGTCTTTCCCTGTTGAGAGTATGGTTGCGACTAGATGCCTAATGTACAATCATAAGACAATTAACATGAAAGACACGAGACTTTCTAAGATTGCTTTAAACTCCACTCAAATGCACCTACGACTTAAGAGGGGATTTCATAAAGATGTTAAATTTAAGGAGAAATTATGATGCTATAAAGAAATTGAGGAAAAGAGAAAAATTGAAATACTATAAAGAAGTTATTAACCTCAATTTAAAAGATAAAAAATATCTTTATGTTTTAGCTAGCGTATAGAGGAAAATCAATTTTGCTAAATAAGAACAAACTTTCACGGGCTCCATAATAAAACAAATATTGGACAATTTCTAAAAAACCACATAATTGAAGAGTCATCTTTATTTATGATACTACGAAGGTGGAGGATGAAAAATACTCTCTTTTAAAATGTCTTACATATATCCATATTAAACTTCAATTTCAAAATATTCCTAATAATACTTACCTTCATAAATTATTAACTTATGAAAATTATAAAAAGTTAAAATAACTTTTCTCAATCATTTTAATATAAAAATAAAATTTGTACCCGAGGTGTAGGACAATGGGTGACAAGGTGTGTTGTTAAGGTACTCCATGATATTAAGTCATCGGTTCGAAACCTACGGGGACAAAAAATCCAGCCATGTTAAGAATTGGTGTGGCTTAGCCCAGGTGCGATCCCCGAGTGATTTTGACGACTTAGATACCCTTGAGTCGTGGTTTCACGGTTTCTCAACCACAAACTAATCTCACATAATCCCACATATCAGAAACAAACTAGCAAAAATAAAATTTTAAGATAAATTAATTAATTTCTCAAATAAATCTAAATTAATTTTAATAAACAACATTAATAATCATCATAAAACTATATTAAAAAAATTAATGATATTATTATTTTTATTTTTAATAGATATCAAATTACTTCGCTTGGACGTTTCCACCTACTCTACTCACTTCGATGTTTCCACCCACTCTAATCACATTATGCTAAATAACAGGTGTTATAGTCGTCAATAGGTGAAATAAAACAAAACCTTTGACCGGTCCGGCGTGTTTGTAATTATTTCTTAAATTTCGTTACGAATAATATTATACCCTTAATAATTCCCTTCCAATAATATTACTAATTAGTTAAATGTTAAACGTGCCGCTCACCCTTCCTCACGTTGAACAAGTGGGGCACACACAATCCTGTACATAGGAAAATGCCACCCCACGCAAGTGTTTAATGTGCGGGTTGTGTTTTTAGTGAGTTGAAGTGATGTGGGTAGTTACATGACTATAGTAAAGAGTTTTCATTGGTGAGCTATTTTTATAATTTATAGTTTTTTTGTAAATTTTTATATAATTTAGTAAGAGTTTTTAATGACTTATTATATTTATGTTTTTTAATTATTAAAATTGTAATGAGTATGGAGATTTACGAATTTATATGATGATGATGAAGAATAAAGTTCACTTAGAATTTGTAATTATAAAGAGAAGCTTAAAACATGAAAATAGGTATATTGTTAAATATTTATTTATTGTAAATTTTTGTTAGCTTCATTGATTAAGATATCATTTTTTTTTGCTATGTCATGGGAGTTTGATAATTTTAATGTAAGTTTAGTTGGGAGGATACATCCAAAAATCCAACCATGTTAAGGGTTTGTGACTAGAGTTCTAGGAACACATTTCTAACAAACAAATTTATTTTATTATTTTAATATGATGATTTTATTGTTTATTGCATCAATATTGATTTATCAGATTTTAATAAAGATTTTTTTTTTGGTTAGATTTCTATATTATTTTTAAATTTTTATAGTTTGCAAATAAAATAAAATTATAAATTATTTTTATTTTTCAAAGTTAATATATTATAAATATCAATAATAGTAATATATATGTTTTTAAAAAGAGATATGATGATGATTAATGTTCATTGAGATTCGATTTCTCTATAGGACCTTAGGAAGGTAAGGGATTACATGAAATTATTTAGAATTTTATTTTTATGCTAAAAAAGCATTAAGAGAAGTGTTCCAAGATCATCATAGTTTTGTTTATTTAAAAGGTCCATGCTAAAAAAACATTAGGAGAAGTGTTTCAAGATCATCATAGTTTTGTTCATTTAAAAGGTCATGCTAGAAAAAGTGTGTTTCATCTTCAACCCTTTTGTCATGTTTAAGGGTCTTTAAAATAAAATATTTTCTTTCTTTATTAAAATTGTAAAATTTACATTTTTTTTCATCTTCTATATTGTTGCTTGAGTTTTATGGAGATAAACTATATATAAACTTTTGAAACCACCCATCGTTAGGGAAAATTAAAGTTAAAATAACAATAAAAAATGGTGATTGGGTGAATATTATAGGGTTAAAAATTAAGGTTAATGTTATGAAAAATGATTAAAATAGTGAAAGAGTCCTTAGAACTTTAAAACTGAAATTAAAAAAAAAGTTAAAGAAAAAAAAGTTTAAGAAATATAATTTGTTAAGCAACATTACAACTAACTGTGAAAACCTACACACTCATCTTATATATTCACCTTTCAATTTTATTGCCACATATCTATATTAATATATTAAACAAATATTAATAATTGTAATTGTAAGACAATTATTGTATACTTTTGTTTCTAATTAAATATTTAAAAAAATAAATAATTGATTTCATTATTATTTTTAAATGTTTAAGCATAATATTTTTATAGAATTTCTATTATATGGTGCAAATTCATACATTTTTTTGGAAAGTGACATAACTTATCATAACTCATAATGGACAATGCAAACAACTATTATTAATTGTTACTTTTTTTTCCAGGGAAAAAATTTGCTCAAATTATATTAGACCTATAATTTTTTCATCTTTCAATACATTTACAGGATTCTCTAAATCCTCAATTACTTCTAGAAAAAGATATATACTGCATTCCGTACAGTTCAAAAACTTTACAAAAAAGTAATAGCCAAAATGAGTTCCAATACAACTGCCATAGAAACTGAAATACCAGCATATAATAACCTGTATAAACAAAAAAGCCTGGAGAAACAGATTCATCTTTTCATATCTGCTTCTCTAAAGAAGATTCGTCAATGAATCTTTAACTGTCTTCGTGGGCCTTCTTCTCCATTTGTCCATTTATAATAAGTAACCAGTCCTTCAGGTTCGATCATAGCCTGCTTAGAAAGAAAGTCCGCATCATAATTAAAAACTCTAAAAATATGCTGAAAGACAATAGATTGGAATTTCTGAATAAGTATTTTCGTTCTTTTCTTCCATCCTTCTATGGAGATCACCATCAGTCTGCCCTTGTCATTGAGCCAATCTATAACAACTTTTGAGTCGCCCATAACATGGAGAGATGGAATTTCCAAATGATTTGCTAACATTAAGGTAACCCAAGATCCCAAGAGCTCTGCCCTCGTATTTGTACCTTTACCACAAAAGAATGCCCATTTATACACCGTTGAATCCCAGGTTTTTATGATTCTTCCTACCCCACTCCTATCCCCATCTATTGCAACTGCTCCATCGAACCAGGCAAGGGCCAAATTCTGACTTTGATGTATCCAAATAGACTTTGGAGTTCGAGACTTTACCTTACTGCTGGGATAAGTAATACGTTCCAGGATCTTGTAGATAATCAAGTGCACTGAGGGGGAAGCTTATTCAAAGATTGCCCAATTGCGTTCAAGCCAAATAAACTAGATAACATATACTGCAATCACTATAGGTACCTTCTTATTCATATACCCATTTTTCATACATTCCAGGAGGGAATTTCCTGTCCAATCGCCATCAAGGAATAAGATTTGTTTTAAAAAAATCCAAACAGTTAGAGTGAAAGGGAAAAGTTTGAAAATATGTAATGGAGTTTCCAAATCCAATTTACACAGTGGACAATGTCCCGGGACCTCCCATCCTTTCGTCTGCAACATTTTCCAGGTTAGTATTTTTTTTTCAATTACTAACCAAATAAACAACTTTATTTTTAACTGAACGTTCCACTTCCAAATTGATAATCTCCATCTCTCCACATTGGTTAAGCATTTCGATGAAATAATACTTAGATAGAAATTCCTTGCCGATGGATTACTAGGACTGGCCCCACCTGTCCACATAATTTGGTCTACACCTTCCTATAGGATCACCCCGACATCAATAAGGTTTTTCCTACATGAATCCCATTCTAATGCCAATTCTGCGTCCAGTCCCAAAACATTACTCTTCACCCAATAATCTGAAAGATCTGCTGTTGTTGACGGATTCCGTGCTTGAGCCAGTGTCACCATATTTCGTTCTTTTAAAGATGTCTGTAATGGAGTGGATAAAAATGAATTGTCCCCCATCCCCAAAATACGATCCTTTCCCAAAGCCACTAGCTCTCCTGATCCCGGGTTCCAGCTTATACCGTGTAAAATGAGATAAGTCACTTTCAATAATCCACTCCAAATTTTTGAAACTCCATTTTGTATAAAGGAATTATATCTTAGCCACATAGAAGCATTTTTGTTTCCAATATATTTATCCATTAATATCTTATGCCAAATACCTTTTCCCAAGAGTACCCTCCAAAGGGTATTAGCTGCTAATGCTTTGCTAAAGTCGACGATATTGAGAATGCCCCAGTCCCCCATCTTTTTTGGAACAGATATCTTCTCCGAGTTACACAAATTAAAATGATGGGAAGTACTATCACGTTTCCACAGGAAATTGTACATCATTCTTCTCAGCAAGTTCAAAATCGAAAAAGGTACCACTGCCATGGAGAGCCAATATACCGACTGACTGGTTAAAACCGCTTTGAGAAGAGTTAAACAACCTCCCAATGACAACCAACGATAACACCAATTATTAATTCTCTTTTCAAACTTTTTTAATAGCCAACTCCAATCCTCCAATCCTTGAGCCCCAGCTTTGATATAAAAGCCCAGATATTTGAATCCCAAATCCAACGCTAGTTACTTGTAAATGTAGGTTGAATTATCAATTTTATCGAAAGAACACTAGGGTACCTAAATGATCTGCTAGTGGAAGTAGAATTCCACTCATTTGAGATACCTCTAATTCTTGGGTAGTTAACCTATTTCCCTTACATCTAAAAAAGACAAACCCTTAACCAATTAAAAAAAAATTAAATCTTTATTTCAAAATTATATATACTTTTGAATTTTCATAATTTTTTTTTATTAAACCTAACCTATATCTCAACAAGAAAATATATTTGAAATTTACGATAATCCTTATCAACATCATGAAATAGAACAAGAAAGTAAGACACATCCCACCGAAAATAAAAGTTTTTTAAGATAATTTTTTAAATATTAATAAAGTAATCTATAGTGAAATAAACTTTTTAATTCTTGGTTTTTAACCTTCAAAATGAGAAGAAATAAGACACAGATCAGGGATGATTTTAAGGATGGAAATTTATTTTAAAATGTAGAAACCTTGGCGAATCTTACTAATCCTTCATATGCCAACTATAAAATGTTTGGGAATATTTTTGTAAAAATATTCAAATTTCTAAGGATTTTATATAGTTTGTATAAAATTTTGGCAATTTTAAGGTAAAATAATTTTATCCTTTAGAATTTGGTAGAATCATTTTTAGAATAACGAATCTTTTTTTGGGAAAACCATGGAAAATTAGCCCATGAATGAAATTTAGCCCCTAAAATATTCCTTGACGAACATGAACAACTAGTAGAAAGTTGATCGAGTGTTGAATTTAGTAGTCAAATGCTCTAAGAAAAGTTGTCAAACACATCAATTTCTTCAACCCATTATATATGTGGCTTATTAAGAATAAAAAATTAAAAATAGGTAAACGGGTGATTAAGTGTTAAAACATTCAATAATAGATCATGACTTTTATAGTACATTCGCAAAATTTATGTTACATAGAGTATTGATTTATAATATATTATTGAAAATTATGTTACAGAGTATATTTTGATGGAGAGATATTTAAGCATTACATATTCTATGTACAAAATCAAAATCTTTATCTATAATCAATCTAAGAGTATATATTTATAATTTATGATTTAGCAAGAGTCAAGATATCTTTAATGGGGTGCTTACTCTTCTAGCCTTATCACAAGGAGCCATAGTCTCATCATAAATTTTAACATGGGCGAAAAGAGTGCAAGTATAACCTCCCAACCAACTCATAAAATCCCTCGACCTACCAATAAGTAATTTTAGCTTTATATTTAAATTTAAATACAAAAGGCTATCGTTTCATTTTTGTAAAATATCCATACACTTAGAGTACTTGATAATATGGATTAATTATAGAATCATAAAACCATGAAATTGAAGGTAGTGAAGCTCTTACAAATAATGTGAAGTATAATATCAATAGTATTTTAACGACAAAGATAAAGACATTTTTTAATATGTTTAAGAAACATAAATACTAAGTAGAGGGTATGGTCTTGATACACCATACCAAGGGGAGGTGAACCCCCTGTTCATCTTACTTCTGGTGAGAACTATGGCCATAAGATCATCAGGCATCGCTACCACTCAGACCTTTCAAAACCAACCCTACATCTGTCCCAACCTGATTGAAAATAGAGGTATGAGCACAGAGCTCAATATTAAGGGCGATTTGACTGTTGTGTTTTCCTAACTGGAATTGGAGCTCGACACTTATGGAGTAGTTATTTCCTAAGCATTGGAGCACCTACTATGTCCACCAGATCCCTCCTCGTCGTTACCTCTCACTCTCTAGAACCCTCCACTTGGTGCGCCTTAAACTAACATTCCTCCTCCTTAACTTCTACTCTCCCACTCTTTTTACCCTATCTGTTTGGTTTCATAACTACTTTCCTACAGACTTGAAAGTATTGGCATTTACTTAACTACTTCACAAGTTTTTATGCCTTGAAAAATGCTCCCTTTTACTATCTGCGCAAGGTGGAATCTAACATAGAGACCTTCCAACACCTTTTAATGGAGGCCGAGGTCAGCGCACTAATGAGTGCGGCTGACGAATCCCTATGGAAGAGTACCGATCTCTTCACACCTTCAGATGCTCCATTTGTTTCTACGTCTTCTCACCTTACCACATTTCCAAAGGTGGCAGAACTCACACCTCCTTCACTAACTGTTTCACCTTTCTTGCCCACTGCTGTAACACTTCCAACTTCCTCTCCTATACCTGGACTGGTATCTTCCCTTCGTCGCGTGGATAAATGACATACAAAAGGTGTGCAAGAATGAGCTCGTATTTCTCAATCGTGGTTACCCATGCCTCCGAGCACCAATAGACTGTGGAAACCTAACAAGAGAAAACAACGCCTGATCATGGGATCGGATGTGGGCTTGGAGGAAAGCATCTGACTCTCCCTCTGTGGACTTGTGGGAATGTTTACTTATCACTCTCTTAGCTTTGGTTCCTTACTGGAATGGATTTTAGATAACTAGTTAACATTTCTAGGATACATGCTGGAGCTCATTTCCCTATCTTTTGGTTGATTTGGTTTTATTTTTAACACACCATAGGACTCACAACTAATACTTGATACTTTATGGACCATTGGTAGTGGTAGTATCATGCTTAAAATGTGGTAGGTTTCTTTTAACCCATCAACAGACTCCTTTTGGTTTCGACATGTATGGGTTCTTCTACCCAGAATCTCCCTACAATACTGGACCGAAAAGGTACTGGAGGCCATCGACAATGAATTGGGGTGCTTAATTTGTATTGACCAAAAACTCTTAAAGATATCTAACAGAAGAATGGCAAGGATTATGGTCGAGGTGGACATACATGCTGGGCTACCAGATGTCTTAGACATTTTATGGCATGGACACTCGGTGACACAACGACTGGACTACCTTGGTATTCATTTTCGTTGTTCTTCATGTCATCAAACGTAACATCTTTGGCGTGACTGCACATGAGCACCTGAAGAAGAGGAATATGAAGGATCCTACCTTCACAAGCTACCTAGGGATGATTCTTCGGGGGTGGACTCCTATACTCTGGGTTTTGAAGGCATTATGGATGAGGGGAATGAGGACCTGATGGATACTACTAAACTACAACCGTTTCCTCCTTCCACGCTCATGGGTAAGATAATTTTTTTTTGTCCTACTCTTTATTTTACTATCTCTTCCTGGGAAAGACACCACTTAGATAGTTATTCTATCCCAATACTAGACCCCAAACAAATTGTTATGCCCACTCTGAGTATCCCCCCCTCTTCTTCGCCATTTTTTATTGTAGAGCCCATTAAATCTTGTTCTCCTACTCCACTGTTGTCACCGATCATTGAAAATCCGTCTTCCCCCTCGCCACATATCACTGGTGGGGTCCTCTCAGATTCCTCTCCGAATCTACCCTCCGAATGGGTTAGCCTTCCTACTACACCTCATTCTATGATTAAAAACAATATAGTTGGGACTACATCTCTGTTCCCCTCCCTTCCGGAACAAGGTGTTGACAATATTAATCTATCTTCCACAGTCCCTCCTACTGTGGAATTTCATCTTCCGGTACCTCTACCTACCTATTTAGGTAAATCTACCATCAACAACTTTCAATATTTACCAACTAATTCCTGTCATGATATATCTATTGACTCTACTAAAAAGGATTTCTCCTAGTCTCGTGGTTTAGGACTAGAGACCTCGCCTATAAAAACCTATAGTGCTAGGAGGAAATCCGACTCTTCTGTTACTCTATCTATTGTTCCACCTGCTGAATTGACTGACCTTGGGGATCTTAGAGGCATTAAATCCCTTTTCAGGTCACGTCCATGATACTCTTGTCCCTAAACATTCATGGGGTTGGAGGCACCCTAAAAAAGGCCTCTCTTTGGTGACTGATTGATACCATTCATCCAAGTATTATATTTCTCCAGGAAACCCTAGTGGACGAACAACGTTCACGTGCTTTTATCAATGGGTTAAAGCCTCACTAGTTTTTTAGTGCAGTAAATTCAATGGGCACTTCAGGTGGGTTGCTTGTGGCTTGGGATCCTATCTTTTTTGATCTAAATCCATTATTTTGCTGTGGTGGCATCTTATTGACAGGAATCTGTTGCGCCAACAAGTGACAGGTCAACCTTCTCAACGTTTATGGACCTTATTTTGATAAACTTATTTTCTGGTCAAAGGTATCGACATATGGTCTTCTAGAAAAACCTAATCTCATACTTGCGGGGGATTTCAAATTCACCTTATCTTCTTTTGAGATTTGGGGAATGAATGCTTCCTTTGATGCAACAACCTCATAGTTTAGTGATATTTTCCATCAACACAATTTGGTTGATCTCAATGAGTATTTCAAAATGCCTTGATTGCTTCTTCTTATCAAATTCACTTCTTCAACATGCTGACATATATAGAACTTGGGTCGCATATCCTTTCATCTCGGATCATGCCCCCATTATTCTACAGTTGGATTCTTACTCTCATTGCTCCTCTTACCCTTTTAAGTTTAATCCCATTTGGTTGGGGAATCATGTTTTTGAGTGATTGGTCTCCGATGTACAGAACGATCAATCCTTTAAAAATGAGCCGGATGTACATAGACGTTTAGCTGGAAACTTAAAAGTTTTAAAATCAAAAGTAAAATGTTGGGCCCGATAACTGATATCAAAGACTTTTGAAAGACTATCACAACTTGAACATAACATACAAGTTATGATCTTAGAAATCACCGAGAGAAAGGAAATTGATATTATAAGTCTACAACAACATTTAAAACTCCTTGAGACAGAATGAAATAATCTACTATTAATTGAGGAAGTGCATTGGCACCAAAAAAGCAGAGCCACCTGGATCAGTTGTGGAGACAACAATACAAAGTTTTTCCACAAATTTTCGAGTCACAGAAGGAATCATAAGCATATTTTGGCACTACAATCGGATGTAGCTGTCCCTATCACTGGACAAGAAAATATACTAGATGCGGAGTTCAAACATTTCAAAAATTCCTATCGAGATAAAGGTCTTACAAACATTGACGATCAAGCATCTATTACAGGGCTATATACAAAGATCATCAATGATCATGAGGCATAAATTATTTTTACTCCTTGCACAAAAGAAGAGATTTGGAATGAGATCAACAACTTTAATAAGGATAAAAGTCTCGACCCAAATGGCTGGATAGTCGAATTCTATCTCCATTTTTTTGATCTAATCAGTGATGATCTTTGGGAACTAGTTGAAAATTATCGACTTAGAGGAACGATTTATCGGCTCTAAACTCTACTTTTTTGACTCTGATTCCAAATCAAACAATCTCAACTCCTTTAGTGACTTTAGGCCTATAGCGTTGTGCAATCTCTGTTATAAGCTTATTACAAAACTTCTGGTCGATAGGATTAAACCGTTCATGACTCACCTTATCTCAGAGGAACAACTGGGCTTCATCAAAGGTCGAAAGATAATGGATGCTATTGGATCGACACAAGAGGCACTACACATCATAAAACAAAATAAATTAAAATCTCTAATTTTAAATCTTGATCTTAAAAAAGCTTTTGACTGTATCACTTGGGACTATCTCAGATGATTTTATTGCAATCTGGTTTCGACTTCCCTTTCACAAATTGGATCTTGGGGTGCATGTCTAGTGCGACTATTTCCATTTTGGTTAATGGAGAAGCTACATCCTTATTTTAAAATGAAAGAGGCCCGCGACAGGGATGTCCACTCTCCCCACTCTTATTTATTTTGGCCTTAGAAGGTTTGAGTATTCTTCTCAAGTCGCGTCAGCATGATGGGATTATTACTGGCATTAAAGTATCAAGATTGGTAAAAGTCTTGCATTTTTTCTTTGTGGATGATATCATCATAGCCACAAAAGTGGACCCAAGAGAATGGAAAGAAATCAAATCGATCCTGAAACTCTTCTGTCGAGCTTCAGGATTACAAATTAATGAGTCAAAATCCACTTTTCACTACTCTGGACTAATGGCGATAGACATTGAGACTTTTAAATCAATCTTTCTATTTGGATACCATGCGATCTCTCTGGGTCTGAGATATCTTGGCTATTTACTTAAGCCAGATTGTTACAAAGCAAATGATTGGAACTGGCTTCTTATAAAATTTGAAAAACGCATTGCTCACTGGTGCAATCGCTGGCTCACTTTGGGTGGAAGATTCATTCTTTTAAAATCGGTGCTGGAAGGCTAGGAATTCTATTGGATGGCTCTTTCCACCATTCCTCACTCCATCTTGAATAATATCATATAAATGATGTTTTATTTTCTTTGGACTGACAACAACTTAAATCATTCTCTTCATCTCTGTCAATGGGATATTATCACAAAGCCAAAAGTGGTAGGTGGCCGGGGACTTCACAATCTTGATCTTTTCAAACAAGCCTTGGCGACAAAAAATCTTTGGCAAGTCTTGAAATAGGATGGTATTTGGCATCGTATTATATTTGGGAAATATATTACTCCTTTATCTCTTGCTAGTTGGCTCAGACTTCCAGTTATTTGTCCTACTAGCGCCTCTCCGATATGGAGATATCTTTTAAAAAATATTCCTTATATTCATCATTGGCTTTGCTGGAAACCCATATCGAGACATGCTATTCATATAGGTAGGGATGCTATTTTGGGCTTTGGGTCCAATGCTTTTCTCTCTTCTGGTTTACTGAATTTTATTCGAAATATCAAAGTTTTCTTCCTTTTCCAAGCCCGACACACCTCTGGCTGACACACCTTTGATTGTGGGTCTTCATGCACAAATTGGAAATCCAACACTGATTTGGGACTCACAGGGGAACTTTCTCTGTAATGGCAGTCTTATTGTGTAAAGCTACTTGGAGCAGGGATTCGACTTCATTAAGTGGAAGATACTCTTCAATGGATTGGTGGGGACTGTTCTGGCCTATTGACTGTTAATAATGTTTACAATGCTATTTCATCTACTATCTAGATACAAAGATGCACATTATCGAGGAGAAACTTTTGGCACTGGTCTCTTCCATTAAAATTCAATTTTTTCACTAGCTACAAATGACAAGATCCTGACCTGGGAAATTCTACTTCATCGGGGTTGGGAGGGACCCAATATGTGAATTCTCTGTCGCAACAATTTTGAAACTATTTCCCACATATTTTTGGACTGTCCTTTCACAAAAATGGTTTGCCACAAGATTACACTAGTCCTAAATCTCCAAAATATGTGGATGGGCACAGCCTTACATGATTGCTTGGAAAATTGGGCATTGATGTACTTCACTCTTCCACATCTATCGGTTATAGTCTGCTGGTTTATTTGGATTACTCACAATAATGTGATATTTGAAAATATATATATCTCCATTAATACTGTTTGTTTCAGAATATTGGGCGAGCTGAAAATTGAAAAGAAAAAGAGGATCTCTGGCCCTCGATTTATTTATTCTATTCTTCAGATGAATGGAAATATTGCATGGTTTGATAAAGCTTCTCAAAATTCTGGCCTACAATGCGGGGCGGGTAGGTTGATTCATCATTATGATGGCACTAAGATCACTTGGACCTTCAACTATGGAGTAGGATCTAATACAAAGGAAGAACTACTCAGCGTCTGGGTCACCCTTCTTTTGGCTTCCCGTCATAATATTACGGATATTCATGTGAGGGGGGACTCAAAGATCATTATTGACTAGTTAAATAAAAAGGAACAACTTCAAGTTACTGCGTAAGAATGTTGGAAAGATAGGATCACTGAGCTTACTAAAGCTTTCTCTCAGATAAGTTTTTCACATATATACAAGGAATTAAATGCCGAGGCGGATATCCTGTCAAAAAATGCTTTATCAAAACAAATTGGCACTTTGACGTATCAACATTGAACAGATGGACTTGGGAGTCCTCCTCAATGTATCATCCTCTTAGTTTTGATTTTTGCATGAACATGTATATATTTTGTATCATCCTATATTTTGAAGGTTTAGAACCTTTTTGTCGTCTTGATAGATCAGAGATGATGGGATCTGATAGGTTATATATATCTATAATTTATATGGGTTCAACATCTATTGTAAGGAACTCTATTTTGAAACAGTTCTGATATGTATGGGAGCAATCATTATCCTCTTTGTAAGGGCTTGGATATGTATCTTTTTGGTTATAAAAAAACCAGATATAATACAAGTGAAAAATTTCTTTTGGAAAAAAAAAGCATACCAAGGGGTGGTTAATCACGAATCACATAGAAAATAATGTTGACACCATTGTATATGTAAGGTATACATATCATGACAATGTTATTGACGATGACACCTTCAAATTTAAGATACATTATACATACAGGAGCTGAAAGTTGTGATATTCAAATTATATTATAAAATATTTTTATTACAATGTTACCAATATAGTGTCGGTGAAAATATCGTCGAGGGTATGAAAAAGAAAACATCGATAACATCAGGGAAAATATCAGAGAATGTTGGTAAAATGAAAAAAGACAAAACTATTCATTTTTTTTTCATTTTTTTTTTAAATATCTAAAACATCAACAACACCAAATAAATGCATTTCCACATAAATATGAAAAGATAACTGTATATAAGATGTATAAGGTGTCTAGTAAACTCGAATACATCACAGATCACAAGGAATCATGTCATGACTCTAAAGCCTCAAAATATCATAAAAAAACATAATAAATGTATCTCATCATCATGAGTCATCTACAATGAAATCAGATAAATAAACTAATGATTCCCTCTACCCCTTTTATGGGCAAAGGTGATGGTTGTAGAAATGGATTTTCCTTTAGAGGAAGAAGGCCTTGGGGCTGGCATTGGACTCTGATGTCCTATAGAAAAAGCATGAGCTAGACTCTGGTGTCCTCTACTAGTGTTATTTGCAAGTACAACTCGCTCTGTCGGAGTTCGTGAAGATATATTCATGTGCATGTGCATCCATATGAATCCAAACCATTATACACAAATATACAAAGTTTCCCATGTAAATAACAAGTAAGGATGCATATAACCAAAATAGCACCGAGTGCAATCCATCTCTGAACCAAAATACATCAACAAAGAGGTTGTAAATGGCCTTTAGAGTCCAAAGAAAACCATGCTAAAACAAATAACTACAAATCATCAAAATCATTGCCTATATTAGCATCCTCAACATCAATGTTACCCTCTAAGCATTAAAATAAGATAGAAAAAGCTTAACATGCCTAATAAGTGATTTTACTTGAGTGAAGGGTATATTTTTACTAGGGTCATGACATAAGAGTTCAACGATTAATTCCACCAACGTAGAGGTACATAGAGGGCTTGGATAAATGTCAGTTCCATACCCTCATACATGATAAAGTCTAGTGGAAATGTTGCAATACTGCCAATCTTGAAATCCCGAAAACCATTAAGTCTGCTGAATTTTGAATGGGACCTTAAATTCTACTTTCTCCATGTGAAGTCCAATGAGGTTGGAACCACTCT